>JAHDVE020003364.1:0-166525 GCA_022606495.2 Halesus radiatus | reverse complement strand
GCCCGTTTCTGCACAGAGTCAAGGGTTTTTTTCAGATATTTTGGGACTCCCGATCAGAGGTGGCTGCCAAATTCTGCAGTGGGGCGCACTTGCGATTTGCACAGGGTCAGCAGTTGTGTACTATTAAAGTATCTGCGGGCTCTGTACAATAAGCCCAGCTTCTGAGAGGCTAACTTTACTCGGGCTTCGATGGAGCCCCCCATACCTGAGCTGGTCACTTAAGGTTACACCAAGCATATCAATGGAGGGCTTATTGGGAATATTGCTTACATTAAAGGAGACTAGATGGTCATTTAGATCCCTTTTAGACGTAATCAGACATGATTGGGTCTTTGAAACATTAAATTCGACGAGGTTATTCTTACCCCAGGAGGAGACCCTCTCAAGGTAACCGTCAATTCTCTGCTTCAAAGCCCTCCGAGCCATTGGAGTTTGTGTGCCCTTTGGGGGCTTGTCAACCAAAAATCAATCACGGACTGTACTGTCATTCGCGTAACAATGGATTGGTCCACATGTCAAGAGGTTATTGATGTGCAACAAAAACAATGTCGGATACAGAACCGATCCTTGTGGGACGCCAGCATTTATTGAATGCGAGGAAGAGATGAAACCATCACCAACCGTCTGAATCGATCTCTCCCTCAAAAAGTCCGTAAGAAGGCAGTTTGTTGACAAGTCCTCGGTGCCAAACCCGGTCAAAGGCCTTAGAAATGTCCAGTGAGACCGTTTTAATCTCACCATATCGTTCCAGGCACCGCCCCCAAACATGCGTCACATACGCGAGAAGATCACCGCACGAGCGGTTCCGCCGGAATCCGTACTGGCGGTCGTTAATGATTTTGTTCTTCTCGAGG
This sequence comes from Halesus radiatus, assembly GCA_022606495.2. NCBI lineage: Eukaryota > Metazoa > Arthropoda > Insecta > Trichoptera > Limnephilidae > Halesus > Halesus radiatus. Next base: position 165,671 of record JAHDVE020003364.1, on the reverse strand, counting down.
TATGTGAGCAGTTTGTCGTTGATCACACGTTCCATCACCTTGGACAGAACTGATGTGATCGCTATGGGGCGGTAGTTGGCCGGGTTGGAGCAGTCACCTTTCTTAGATTTTCTCATAGATTCTCTAATTTATTTCACTATTGATGGTTTTTATATTGAACAATTTTAGATCTTAAAGTCAAAATTAAGTTTAAATTTCGCCAAAACAAACAAAGAATGCAAGTTTAAAATACAAAACAAAATTAACAAATAAAAATTTACGTAATAATCCAAAACCAGAATATGCGTGGAGAGACAGACCCATGACGTGAATTTTCTGATTTCAATGGTGCCAACATAACAGGATATTATGAGAACATGTTTTTTATTCACTTTTAGATATCAATTTATAAATCAAAAATAATGAAATTTATACATTCTGTTCGCTGATCTATGGTTTTTTTGCCATAATTTTTTTCACTGGAGTTCCTTATTTGGATATACTGTGAGGCTGAAAGGAGTGATAAAGGGAAGAAGATAGTAGATGAATATTAGAAAGTACCTGGCTATTTAGATCTTGTCAATAAACACGGCTTTCAAGCAATTTTTCAAATATGAATGGTGGTATTTCACAAGGGCGATACTGTTGGAAATTTTTCTTCCTCCTTTGCCAGTTAAATTACTTACTACTTTGGGAATGCATTAAGCAATTTCATTGGTGTGTGGAATATGCCAAGTCAGCGGTAGCCTACCGGCTGCCACCTCAGATTATTAAATAAAAATACCCCGGACAACACCCTTCGTGCAAGTTTTCGCTAAGAATGGCCAAGCTGCTGGCTGCAGCCGATGTTGGTTGTTATTACCTACACATTACCTCTTTGATTATCTAAATAACCACTTTTTTATGCATGTTCCAATCTAATTACTGAATATAAAAGTTGTTTTTTTTCCGCCAAATAAACAAAGACAATATTTTGAAAGATATCATCATTATTTTGTTAGTAAAGTTGTTCTAATTTATTATATGTACCAAAAGATGGCACTGATTGCTACATTTGCTAGCTTTGCCGAAAAGCACTGCTTTTTAGACACAAACGAATCGTCCTTGACGCGCACTCCACAATGCACATACATGTACGTTTGGTACATAGAATGCAGTTAACATTTGCATATGATGTTTACATCGTTTTGAACAGTTAATTCATGCCTTTGACACGTTATAGTGGTGCGGTCGGTGCGGCATACGCGGCGCGCTGCGTGTCGCGGTTAGTAGGTGCGTACGCGCGTATTTTTTGAGGTGAAGATATCTTACAATAATTTTTTACATAATATATTTTATATTTGCATTCTAGTTAGGTAGGGTAGGCAATTCTTCTGTTATATTATTATATAAAGAATACAAAATGACAATACGTCTGTTTGGCGTGCGTTTATATAGAGAATATTGAATTGGAGGGAACGCGTCGTCTTATAATGGCAACACTTCCATATATCAGAGATATTATTACAAGTCCACTCTGTTGAATTTACTTCTTGTAGTGTCGATGTACAAAGTTCCTTTTGTTCTTCTTTATTAAATTGAATATATTTTATTTCAATCTACAATACTGCAATTCTCTTTTAAGCAATGCTCGTATAGGGAAGTGGAATGTATGTATTGCGAATACTAAAAAAAAAGTGTGTGTTACATAAAAATTATGCTTGAAATAGTTAACAGGACAATGTTACAGAGTTGTTGGTTTACATTGTGGAAAGGACAGAGAGTATAGTGGCAAGTTTTGATTTGGTAGTGTTCTCCAAACTGTAACGTAAATACTGACCCCGCTCATAAAGGCATCACTTCTATTGTCTACGGAAGAGATTTGAGAAAATGTCTATGGGAGACATCCGACGGAAGAGAGCGAGGACAAGATGGCGTCAGACATAACCTGACACGAGCCGTGGAGCTCGACGTGATTGAAGGGAGTGATTATGTTACTTTTTTTGCTTTTCTGTTTGATGCCGAGGTGCATCTACCCAATCTACCCGAAGTGGGTATGTTTTTAGTTTACTGATGGCCAAATTGTAAGGTTATCAACCCCAACCGCGCGTGCCTGGTGCGTTGGAGAAAATCCCTGCTGAGGATGAACGGACACGAGAGTCGGTAGCTATATCGACGACCAAACAGGACCTAAGGTAGCATCCTCACATATTATTGACTGAACCCCACGGGAGATGCTGTAGCGAATGGCGCTTTCGAAGTATTGTTATAGACTTCGCTGAAGATGATAGTGGGAATCGCTCAACATCAGGACTGGAGCGATCTTGCCTGACGCTGAGGAGAAGAATCTGTTCACAAGAGCCATCATTTATCATTTAAACCATTTAATTTTGAATTAATACTCCTCTCTACTCTTATCTTTTCTCTAAAATGTTGTCGGGGTTTTTTAGAGCCAATAAATACTATGTTTAAACATGAATAGGGTTTTATTTCTAGTATCATGCTTTATATCCAAATCGAGATAGTGTCGAACAATAGCAGGAGATGTTACAAAACATTTAATAATCTTTGTGCCAACCAAAATCTCAACTTATTTTTTGACTCCCTACCGTCATTTAAGAAAAATATTACTCGTAACATCATTGCGCAATCACAACTCTCCAGTAGATTATCAGACATATAGGTACACATTACACATACACGCTCACACACATACACAGATACATACACTTATACACTATAGACTTTTTTCGTATACGTTTTTAATCTTACCATCTATTATTCCCTAGCATTGTAACCCCACCCGTTAAAATATATATAACCATTTACTAGATATTACATATTACAATAATTAACTAAAACCGTGTAATTTGTTCACTACTCATTTTATACATGTACTGATTGTTTCTAAAATAAAATAAATAAATATAATGCAAGTAAGTACAATGTGACATAGGATATTTACTGTGTAGCGAACAGTACAATCTTATAGGGGCATATCCGACAAACTGATTGTTTTTATTTGCCCGCATGCAGGACCAATCTCAGGATAAATTCTCCAATTCCCAGTTTTTGTGTGCAATATAACGCACAATTTCACAATACCCTTTCAAAATATCGAACCGAAGTAAAAAACGTACGACCACAAATTGATGCACAAACAAAAATTCATCGAGAGCATCTCCTGTCCTTATCCTATCTTCTTCTTCCTCTTCTTCTCCCCACTCCCTTTTTATTTTTTTTTCTTTATCTTGTTAGCTTCATAAATAAAACATCTGTATTTAACCACTGTTAGCAGAAAAAACTTTGATGAGTTACCTTTTGTTAAACTTCCTTTGTATATATATATATATAAAAAGCAATATATATATATATCGTATTGTAAAATTTTTGTGTATAGTGCCAGGGAACATTTCCCCCTCTTCCTGTGTCAACTGTGGTTAGAGGTCCATAAATGTGGAGATAATCTTCTCTACCCAGTGAGCGGACTGCCTATTGCTTCTATAGGGCTTTTATTTCAAAGAATTTTAAAGTGCGTTTTAGGTACTAGCGGCACTTGCTGATAGCAATCTTATATTTAAGCCCGCTCACTAAGGTAATGGAGGTATAATATGGAATTTGGGCGCAGATGGAGGGGGTTGGTGCTGAGGGTCCAGCGGCCGAGGTTGGAGATGGAGGGATTCGAGTTCAATTCTAATTTGGAGTAAAATGTTTTGGCTAAATCTATTATATGTTTTCGGAATGGAGGAAATTATAAATTCTTATTAAAAGCCGTTTTTTCTTACCAATAAATAAATAAATATGTGTGAGAAGGTGTGTATATTGTTTTTTTTGTTTGCTTGATTTTTTTAAGCATATTTTAAAGTTTTTTTAATTGCATTTGAGAGTTGGTTAGTATCTTTTACTTTTCTAGTGTCTTTTGGTAGTTTATTGACAAATTTTATTTCTTTTTCTTAACATTGTACATATCACGAACAAATAGCGATTTTCATTTTAAGATCCGTCACGGATAACTGAAATCGCCTGAAAGGTAGAAAAATCATCAATCTAACCTAAGCCCCGTAATAATCCTGAAAAGCTGAAATATATTCAGCGAGCTGAGTGACAGGACTATTCCGATAATGTCCATTAACTCCACAGCTCGTGCCTTCAACAAACAATTTATTATATCAGAATATACTCCCAAAATATTACCTTCGCTGCGTGCAATATATTATATTATTCACATGTTGGGAAAAAGATACCCACACTGAATGTAAAAAACTCAATTGTCTGGAATAAAGAAATACATATTACGTATACAAATATTTCACAAAGGTTTTTCATGTGGATCGACTTGCCTGTTAAAGTTAGAAGGCTTTTATTGTGACTGGAATTTAGATACGAATTTAATCATTGAAGAAGATAATGTTAACAATAGTCAATGAAATATAAAGCAGAAAAAAACATGGAGAATCGCAGCGGGAGGGGTGTATTAATACGAATGTCACTCATGGACACACTGTCCCTCAGATTCCCGCCCACCCTTCGTGTATTTTTCCTTCTCAGATCTTCCTATCCTTACTTTCCTTTTAAAAAAAACCTCCACACGGGATCCCCAAATATTATGTAGGACATGAGGGGAATAATTTTCTTTGGGGCCCTCTGTATTATTAATTCTCAATGAAATAGATAGACACAAAAAAATACAAAAGGTAACGGTTGCAACTGTGGCTTAAACCCAGATCCTCTAGTCTTACCGAGACGAACACTCTACCAATTGAGTTACTGATATCTCATCTGACATCATCTAGGTTTCAAATATATTCGCGTGGAGCTTTTAAGAATGTTGCCAATAGTATGGGGATTATTTGAAGATAGTGTAAATAATTCCTTAATGGAGATATGAGATCAAAAAGAATAACCGAATATAATTTTATCTTAGTAGCTCAATTAGTAGAGTTTTTGTCCAAGTGAAATGCAAAATCTGGCTTCAGGTCGCAGTGATGACCATCAGGTACCGTTTGTATTTTTCTGTGTCTATCTATTTCATATTTCGTTTAGTTTTTTTTTCATTTAAAATAATACGTAGTATATTTGCAGAACGTTCCAGAGTGGTAGATACTTTCAGTATCGCCCTGGTGAAAGACCACCATTCAGAATAGAAACGTTGCTTGAAACAGCTTCAGCCGTGTTTTATTACCAGATATGAATAGCCAGGTGCTTCCCCACCTTCCTTCTTCCCCACCTCCGTTCCATTTTCAATACCTTTAGTCTCACAACATACCCCAATTGGGGATCCCATAGTCTCACGGGCTCCAGACGCTTGGGAGCGGTCGGGATTCTTGTGTCTTACCACATTTTTTAAAATTTTATTCTCTATCCAAGTTCAAGTTAACATATACATGAGAAAAATAACAAATCATTTCTATATATAAAAATTAATGTTTATCTGTGTGTCCTCCTCGATTTTCTTGAACCGGTTTCGCTGAAAAGGGACAGTTTGTTTTTATTAGTGTCGGGAAGGTTTAGAGAGTACTTTTAAATCCAACATGTAAAACTGTTGCTATAACGTTTTAAAATGAGCATGAAAAACATTGAACACACCATGTTTTATTGAAGTTAGCCCATAGATATACCTCTCTGGTTAGCCACAGATTACATATTCAAAAGAATAAGGTTTGCTTGAGTAGAATATTGTCAAAATGGAAATCACAAGTTCCTACTTCAGAACTTTATTATTATTTTGATATATTAAAAAAAAGTGTTTGAAATAAAATTAAAATTTAAAATTTATGTTTTTTGGTTTAGGAGATTGTAATACTCGTCAAAAGGCATTACTTTTGCTGTTAATTCAATTATGGCACCTAAACGATAAGCAATAATTTACAGCGAAATAAATAAACATGAATTAAATTTAAACAAAAAATTACAATCCAGCCTGATCAATTTTCGTCAGTAACTACTGAAGGGATCGTGTCATAATAATTGTGATTCACGAAATCGTCTTCAAAATTAGCACCTTTTCCGTAGACTTTATCTATCGAAAGAAAACTAAAATAAAAATAAAACATTTTCTGTAAAAAAAACGCATTGCGTGCCGCCGCGCCTCCACGTCTCACGGACAAAACATCAACAAGGGAAGAAAAAAAAACAATATTTCGCTGTCGATGGGGGAGCTTTTTAAAACTTCGGCAATTCTTCACGACACTAAATCATCCTTCGGAGGCGACACTTGGCGGGGACACTTCCAAACTGAAATATGATTGAAAAAGGAAACGAGGAAGGGGAAGACTGTATTGTACCACAGTACTGTAGGCACTGAACAGGTAATCCCCAGAACGTGAAATAACGGTGCATAACATATTGACAGTGTGGATTGCAATGGTTTTAATTGTCGATGTACAGTTTATTGTATTTTAATCATCCAAAATATAATCCTAGTAACCCTACGCTTGGCAGAAAACAAATGTTGCGGTTTTCCCGGTAAGACAGAGGTCCTTCGATTCCCAGATTAGACTGATTCCTATTTATTTTGTGGTTTTTAGTATTATTTTCTTTAAAGATTAAATATTACAATTAGGTTTATAAGCTTCAATAAGTTGTTAAAATAAATTGAATATTCTTTCTACACTTCTAGTAAAGTCAATAGATATCCCATATAAATAAAAATAGGATTGGTGTATCCGAGACACTACCTAGATTGAAATTATATTCAGGTGGAAATTTATAATCATCATAAAGAAAGCAGCTAATAATATGGGACTTAATTTATTTATTTGGAAGAAACAAACAGCTTTTAATACAAATTCATAAACAAAGAAAGTTTAATAAATGTAAGCCAACAAAGTTTCTAATGCTAAGAGTGGTTAAGCACTGATGTTTTATTAAAAAATAATAAGAAGGAAGGGGGGAGAGGAAGAGGAAGATAGGATCGGGACAGGATATGTTCTCTGTGGAGAATAATATTGACAAATATTGAACTTGAGGTATGATATCGATGAAGATGGCCTGGTTTCATTAGCTCAGTTGGTAGAGCTGTTTTCCTGGAAAGACAAAGGTCCTAGGTTCGATCCCCAGATGCGACTGATATATTTCTATTCTCTGTTGTTTTTTTCGGTCTCGTAATTCATTTAGGATTTGTTCAAATTATGTTCTTTAATGATTAAAAAAACAAATGTTACCACTTGCTGGCCATCAATTGTATTATTAAAACAAATCGCCTTGACATTTTTGAAAGCACGTTTCACAGTGGTAGACACTTTCATTGTCGCCCTGGTGAAAGACCACCACTTCGAATCGAATGGCTTTAGCCGTGTTTAGTTACCAGGTTTTGCATACTTCCACACCTTCCTCTCCCTATCTACTTCCCCTCTCCACCAACTTCAGCCTCGCAACATACCCAAATTAAGGATGCCATAGCCTCACTGGCTCCAGACGAATAGGACGTTTGTGCGGTAATCGAATAATTAATTTTTTCATCCATTCGTATAATTTTCTCTTCCTTTTTTTATGTAATTATTTGGAAAAAACTATTACTATCATAAGTTCGGGATAACGGGATCCCACTCTGCCATCCGTAATTGACAGCCAAACTGCTCTGCCCTAAAATATTGACATTAGTATCAAAAACTCTAAAGCGTGTTTTGCTTAATTAAAAAAACTACAGATTAACACTATTAAGCACATTATAAACAGCGCGCCGTTTAAATTTCACGCTTCCGAATACTACTGTCGAAGAGGGTGCTGTGCTAAATGGATTCAGCACATATCGAATCACGATCCCAAGTAAATACTTCATACAAAAAAACCAAAACAACACGATCCCCCTGACGGTGAAAGTAAATAAACTAGGCCGTACCAGATTGAAGTTTGTGACCAGGGCTAACGAAAGAATGATTGACGACTTATATCGTCGGATGTTTGACGAGTGTCACCGAGATGATTCTATCTGCAACATTTCCGGCCGGCTAAACTTTCCGAATACAAATTAAATGTTATTATATTTAGTAGTGGAGTTAGTAGTACATATTTGTAAGTTTTTTATTTTCTTCTTTCTGCTTTTTTCTAAAAGTTAGCTTTTAATGGCATTTGTAAGTCTACTAGTAACACGAACAGATTATAATGCATACTTTTGTTTTCGTATTCAAAATTAAAAGACAAAAAACTGTCGCTGGGTGTGATACAAACAGATTCGGATGAAAGCTTATGTCACCAATTTGCATAAGAAACGTCGACTTCTAGGATACAGACAGGCTATTGAATTTCATTATATTGAAGAAAAAAATTTTATGTATTGTGAAAATATTTGTTCAATTTCGCACGAAGTTAGAAAAAAAATTGCTTTACTCGGACAAACAAACACGCCCACAATACTGTTCAATCGGGTTTTCTCTCCAGTGACTGTAGCCTACTGTTCCGGGAGGCTGTGCCTTGTATTAGAGCCTGAACTTACGGGAAGTGTTATTTGAGTTAAAGAGTTGAGTCACAGTTTTCGAGACAAGTAGAGGAGGCTAGAGGTTCTATAAAAATGTCCACGTTTTGAATATTGTTCCTCTTCTGGTCGTAAAATATACAAGGACCGAAAATAAAAAATATCCCATTCCCACTTTTTACAGCCTAGCAGCATATCCCCATTGAAGATGACAAAGTCCAAATTTTCTCCGGGCTGTAAAGACTATTCACGACATTCACAATTAAAAAGAAAAATATTTTTCGTTAAAACTGAAATACTGATATAGCTCTCGTAAGCACTCTGGCCAATTTGCTATCTCATAGATTTCACCTTATTGGTTCGACAGTAGCTCAGTTCCTTTATTCAAGTTCACTAGGTTATCCAAAGATTGCAATCCGTTTATTAGGAAAGTCGAATCTATCAAACGTTTCTGAACAGATTCAATGGTTTTTTTCCGATATTTTGGGGCTCCCGACCCAGAGGTGACTTGACAAATTCTACGGTGGGGCGTACTTGCAATTTATACAGGGTCAGCAGTTGTGCACTATTAAAGTATCTGCGGGCTCTGTACAATACGCCCAGCTTCTGAGAAGCTAACTTGACTCTGGCTTCTATGGAGCCCCCATACATGAGCTGGTCACTTAAGTTTACACCAAGCATTTCAATGGACAGCTGATTGGGAATATTGCTTCCATTATAGGAGACTAGATTGTCATTTCGATCCCTCTTAGATATGACACATACTTACAATTTTTAGTCAATTTTACAGGTTAAGAAAATACGTATAAAAACATGTATAAGGACACACAGACAAACATTCATTTTTATACAAAGAAAAGATTTGTTATATTTCTCATCTATATGTTAACTTGAATACAATTCTACTACATAGTATAGTATTATTAAAAAATTTGGATTCGAAATGATGGACATGGATTTTCCTGATTTATACATTTCATGTGAATGATTTACATAGCAATTGAAAGAGGAGATCCGAAAGTTTCGAATGTGTAGCTAGAGTGCTTGCACCGCCAAGGAGCTATTTCAAATTTTTAGGAACTAATTTTATTTTTATTTATTTATTTGAACGCCCAGAGGGCTTTTACATGTGAGTACATCTTTTTTAAATCAAATATAATTTATGTATTTTAAAATATGCACAAAAGTTGATTACACTTGAAATAGGAATAAACTGCACAAAACTAAAAATACATAGGAATAATATAAAGGAACAGAAATACAATATCCACAAAGTCAATGTTAGTTAATGTTAATATTAATAACAAATAAATAAATAATGTAAAAAGTTGTAATTAACGAGAATTTATAACAAGGTCTAAATAATTCGTTCGTTCTTTTTGCAAGATAAATCCTTCATTTCACAACATACAATATAAACTCGCTAGAAATTGAGTTTGAAAGTTGGTAATCCGATGGATTCAATAAATTATATTTTTATACTGCGTTGAAAAACCTACGTTATCGGTTGGAAAGGTTTTCTGGCCTAGTTGTGATTTATAAATCATGATTTTAATAATTGCGCGATCGGAATTATATGCACGGATGATTTTTTTTATTAATTGCGCTATACCTGCAAGTCCACTAGAAAATTTTATCAACACAAAGGCAGTGGTTCTAAAGGTTGTGGTAAAAGTGGGACACGGAATTATTTTTGAAAAATTATGGATTTTAATTTATTGATTAGATTCGATGACAAGATTTAAAAAACTGAGACGTCTCCTCTGGGCAAAATGGACAAATTAGCAAGGACAGATGATAGTCGACCACCGAAATGTTCACAGACCTGATCATGGTTCACTTCAATTGTCTATCGTGGAAGGATATTATCAACATTAGCTAATGATTCTTGCTTTCTTTCGAGACAACCGGAACTGCAGTTTAGCAAAAAGTCTTTACTTTGAACGATAAGGACATTTCCAAAGAACCAGAATTGTCATCCAGGAGAACAGAAGGAGTAGAGGCGGCGAGGATACCCATAGGTTGTAGTGAAGGTTCGTTGAATTATTGTCTATTGATAAATATTATTTATGTAATTTATTAATTATATTTTTTTCGTTAAATGAAAATTACTTTACGGTGTCATTATTGATAAAATGATTAAGAAATATTTTGGGTACATCACTATTTAATATATAAATATCAGCATATTTTTAAAGGGAGCTTCCCTCGTCAGGATTCACAGTATACTAATAAATAATGACAAGTAAAAGTAGAGTTAATAAAAATGATAATAATAATTAATAAAAATTATAATAGTAATTTTCATAGACAGTTCCGATAGGTAAGTCGGAGCCATCCCGTTAATTGATTTAAATACCTTCCAGCAAAACTTGAACTGGATTCTTTCAGGATATTTTTATCCAGTGAAGATTTTTGAAAGGCCCTAAAATATGGTAGTATTTAGATACGCTGGTAATAAATCTTGACACAGCGTTGAAAACGGATTGTAATTTGTTAATTTGGGAGTTGGGGAAACTTGTATATATTCCGATCCAGCAATCTAGAAGTACAAAAACGGATGAATTAAATAGAAATTTAGTCGCTTCTGTTGGCATGTTCCTCTGCTCTGCTTTAATTTGCCCTAAATGCATGAACCCAGTGTTTACAATTTTGTTCAAGGGTTTTAAGGGAAAAATCAGCGTCCAGATTGACACCAAGTAGTTTGATTTGTGTCTTTGGAATAATGTCACTTCCTGAAATAGTTATTGGAGACATATCAATGTTATGCAGGCATCTACTTGTTGCGATCCAGAGACACTCACTCATCTTTGACGGATTCAGCTTCAATCTATTTGAGGTCATCCAGCGAGTAATTGCTTGTAGACACCCAGCTACGCGAGTTTTTAGATTATTTCTTCAGGTAAGCAGTATAGTAAATTTGCTGGTCATCAGCATAGCAGGGACATTAAAGACCAAATGGTTCGATTATTTTTGCGACATCTTTTGTGAAAAGGATAAAAATTAGTAGGCCCAGAACGGTTCCCTGGGGTACTCCAGAAGAAAGGGTTGCATAATTTGATTGGCGTTGCCCCACCTAAACGGCTTATAAACCATTCTGTAAATACTGTTTCAGCCAATTCTTAACGCCGCAATTTAAACCAAACGATACATATAATCGTGTAATAAGAAAAACGTGGTCAATCTTGCCAAAAGCGGTACTCATGTCTACTGAAGGAATTGCCAGCTTACCCGACCCGATGGCAAGTTACATCCGACAGTACGCGTAATAATCCAATTTCCATTGAGTGAAACTTTCAGTATGCAGATTGGTATTTAATCAACAGTTTATTTGAATTTTGGTGACATACTATCTGTGAAACAGTAATTTTTTTCTAAGATTTTAGATATTAATGGAAGATTTGAAACGAGTCGGTAATTTGAAAGATCTTCAGCGTTTAATTGTGATTTTTTTAATAATGGAGTTACGATAGCTGATAAAATGGTTTTGTAAAATTGGAGACTTATTGAAAAGATGAACTAAAAATGTAGCTATTTCATTGCAACACATCTTCAGCAGCTATCGAGTATACACTACTTATTCTGTGAAATAAGTATTAACTGCAATTTATTTTTTATAACTTATTGAAGTTTGTAAACCTCATTGTTATATTTAATCATTGAAGAAGATAATATTAGTACATCTCAAATGAACCACGAACCGAAAAAACAAGAGAAAATAAAAAGATTTCAGTCGCATCTGGGACTTGAACCCAGGACCTCTACCTATCCGGGGTAACCGCTTAACCAACTTAGCTAATGAGACCAGTTCAATTTACGCCATCTACACCGATATCATACTTCAAGTTCAAGACTTGTTAATATTATCCTCCATTTTTAAAATCCCATATTATTGGCTGCTATCCTTATGATGATTCAGATTGCAATTGTGTTCGGGTAGAACTTTGCGATCATCATAAGGATAGCAGCTTACTTCTTTAAAGATGTAGATTTAAAGGCAGAAATGGTACCGCCATTGTTTTTGCAAATGATGGCAAAGGTCATTAGAAAGCGCATAGACTAAATTATCTATTGTACATTGTGCAAGAACATCGGCAACAACCGTCTTAACCGAGTTTCAAAGAAGACGTTGGTTTTAACGTTTCAACTTCTAGTCATCCAATATTTAAACCTTTCTGAATCCAATCATCCCGTGAGGTAACCCCCGACTGTCTGTAGAACCTCTTCAATGTACACATCACTCCCTTCTAAATTCGACATTCTTCGTCAAACCAGTCGTCAGATTTTCGAACTCGCCGAGTTTTTATACTCTATTTCCCAAAGGCTTTGTTTACAAAGCGGGGAGGCTTTTAGTTCTGTCTAGTCGTCAAAGTTAAACTACGCCATTCTCTTGATGTGATAGTTAGGTAAGGAATTTTCGGTGAGTTGAAACCGATATCAGCGCGAATTAGTCCATGATCTGATAGCCCTACATCTACACTGTCCGCTACCAGAGACAGGCCACTCGACTTCCAGACAAAAATATCCATAGATACATACATCTTCTTCCCCTTGTCCAACTCGAGTCGGGGACCCATCGCATCGATAAACCACCTCCAGGCGTTCCTGCCCTGTGCTACATCCCCAGCATCCGTCCATACTCAATCCAGCCTCTACTCGAACAGCCTCTGGTGTTGCTTCTCCCACCTGTATCTGAATTAGTTCTCAGAATTTTTGCAGAAATTTGACCTTCTGGTATTCTTAATACGTTCCCAAGCCACCTCCGTTAGGACTTTTCTATGAAGTGTAATAGTAGTTCGATATTTAGCTCCTCGTGGATCATCGAGCTTCTTATTAGATCCCATCTCGTGACTTCTGCAACTCCTCTCAAAAACCTCATTTCGGCAGCTTGCTTGCTTGTTTCATCGCTCAGCGTCCAGAGCTGGTGACCATAAGTAAGCGTGGGGCGACATACAGATTTGTACACTTCCAACTTTGCCTCGATATTTAACTTAGATTTCCTTATCACTGAGCTGTAAAGAGGACGCAGCACACCGCTTGCCTCACCTATCCTACGGACAATTTCTCCGCCTTGCCGGTCATCGCTTAAGAATTCAACCCCATGATTCAACAATGCTGATAATTAATATTAAATATCTTGAGATCTTGAGATCTTAATTGATAATAAACTCCGCTGGGATTTGCACATTAACGGAACTTCAAAACGGCTAATAAAAATCATTTACTTCTTCAAAATACTTACGAAATATCTTGTCAACCAGGGATCTAAACATAGTACATTATGCTTTATGCCATTCTCATTTGGAATATGGAATTATAAGATGGGTCTCAGCTGCATCAAATTACATAAAACCACTAAATACAACTCATTTTAAAGGTCCCTATAAGGACGTCAACAACGAAATTTTTTACACATTTCGACGTTCCAAGTATACAAAAAATCTTTGCCAAAAATATTTTGGTTCATCATCTCAAAAAGGACAAAATGGCTATCACTCCGCAAAATCATAATACCAGAGCAAAGCAACTAGACAAGCTAAGTATAATGCTACTTTTGGAAAAAGAACCTCGTAATTTTTACCTGTAAAATTATACTACAAACTCCCACTAAGTATCAAATAAAGTAATTCAATCAATAATTGCATTAAGTCCAGCAAAACTTGACTTAACGGGGAGAGGGACATCGGAGAGTTATTATTTATTAATTCAAAATAATGATAGTATTATTACGCAACACGATAAACATAATGTTTTTAAATAGAAAAATATTTGTTAAATATTTTATAAATTTACATAATCTTAGCATTTATCAAAATCCAATCAGAAATACTACTTTTTCTGACCGTTCCATTGTATGTTTTACAAAATATTTAAAATACGAATATGATTTTTAAAGTGGAGAAAAGCATGTATAATATTTTTTCGTTTCGTTTTTGTAAATAAACGTAACCAAAAATTTGCAATCCGCATTACAAAAAAAAAACGCAACGACAAATTATTATACACACTTTTAAAAATACTATGAAAAAAATTATTTAGTAATATATATACGTATTTTTTAAAATATTTATACCTTATCTTAAAATGTCAAAATTATGTGGAAATTAACATAAAATAAAATAAGTAATTAACACTTAAAAACCATCTTTGAATTAGTGTTTGCTATGTAAATGCAAACATTAATTTAACTGCATTTTATATTTTTAACACTATTTTTTGTAATCAAATTAAATCAAATTTCCAAAGTGGTATCGTGTTTATATGTTGCAAGCAAATTCAAAAACATTAAAACTTCTGCGAATTCCCATTGCCCGCATGCTCGGCTGCATATTATGTAAATGCATGGCAAACCGTGATTGCACACGGCACAAAGGGATAATTATGACAGGCTCGCGCCAACAGGAATTGAAGCCCCGTGAGAGTGCAGCTGCTAGTACGGTGTTACTTTATTGATCACCCTCATGTTCCAGTTAGCTATGCTAATTTAATGATGTTGATGTCATCATTTGGGAAATGGTAACACATTTTTATGAACGATTTTTTTTTATAATTGAACCAGTTGTTATCAATAATCACGTCCCACTTGACAACAACGAGCCTAAACCTTTACATATAGAAACAAAAGGTCTTAGATTAAATTTACTTATCTTTTCCTTTTTTTTAAAGAAAGACAAATATTCCCGGGTTAAGAATAACCTGACAATATTTTAAAATCTCCTACTACCATCACAGTAAGCGGAAGGTGTTGCTTGTGTCGTAATGGAGGACTTAGCCAGTCGAGGAATTGAACTCACGATGCCTGGGTGAGAACAAAACGCGATGCCAACTCAGCCACTAAATAATTAAAATAATAAAATAATCCTAAATCCTAACCTTAATAATAGTGACATAAATTAATTAAAATGTGACCACGCCGACTGCTACGCTATTTATATCGGGCAGACGGGAAAGGCTTTCTCAATTATTTATAATAATAAGAGTACTTTTTCAAAATTCGTAGATTATCTCTTAGTGATTATTCATGTCCCGTTTTGACAAAAACGAGCCTAAACCCTTACATATAGACAGAAGGGGTCTTAGATTAAATTTACTTGAACAATTTGAAATTAATAAACGAACGAATGATCCTAATTAGCATTAATTAATAAAGTAAGTAAAATTATTTATTCCACACTTTTCAGTATGTTTGCACGGCCAAAACAATATAACACATTTAAATATATCAAATAAGAAAACATTGTCATTTAAACAAATTGATATTCATGAATAATTGCCATTTGCTCGTCATCATTTACATCGCTCGATGAAGAATCTATTTCAAAGATGCAAATTATGTATTGTCTTATTAATTAAAATAGTGCACGGTTTCAAATAAGCGATCGTCGGGTAACAACTGACAGCTGTCAAACGATCGGTAATTTGACGAACGTTTATAAAACGGCGAAATCGGGCGGTAGACCAAATATTAGTTAAAAATGGTTTCAAGCGTTACGAACGGATGATTATAAAGTGTCGCCCTGGTGAAAAACCACCATGCAGGATGGTACGTTTCTTTTTTTACATTTACTCCGCACAGGAGGCCCGTAGGACAATAATTTCATTCAGGGCCTATGTCATCTTTGGGGATGCTGTGTGGAGGATATTTTCAAGAAAAGGAAAGAGAGGAGTTTCTGGGAAGTAAAAATGTATGGATGGTGGGTAATAATCTAGGAGTCAGTGTGTCTACGTGTGACGTACGTATTAATCCATTCCTCCCACTGCGGTGTAAGGCGACCAGATCGTAATAGCAAGTTACTTTCCCACCTTCCTCTTTCCCATCTCCTTCCCTCCTTACTACCTTCAGCCTCACAACATACCCCAATTGGGGATGCCATAGTCTCATTGACTCCAGATGGTTGGGAGCAGCTGGGACTATTGTGAGGTACTCACATAAAATAAAAACAAAACAAAAAATAATCACAGAAAATAAGAATTACCTATTTATAAAATTTAGAATTAGAATCTTACGTGTTACGTACTCACATCACATATGAAATTATATTGTTTAATTTAATTTTACAGAAAACAAAAAAGTCTTCATTTTCCTCTCTCCTATATCTATCTAACCATCTGGTTAACTATCATCAGGGCGATATTTACTCCGCGGAACTGCACTCGTACAAGGAAAGTATTTTTTTTATTTTCAATATTCATGTTTTCGTAGAAAGCAATTAAGTACTTGGTGGTTTGACATATTAATTAAATAAAACAAACACTTTGCTTTTAACCAGTAATTTATTTTAAACTCATCGCCAACCGGTTTCGATTATCTCAAGCTTCGTCAGGGTAAAATTTAAAAGTAAAATAAAATAGATAGAGGGCGCAAATACATAGGTGAGAAATACAAAATATAATTAATGAGAGATAAAATATAAAACAATGCATTGGAACAGTGAGACGGAGATATGCTTACATGTATGAGATATGCTCGCACGGATATGTACGGAGATATGCTTACATGTATGAGATATGCTCGCACGGATATGTACGGAGATATGCTTACATGTATGAGATATGCTCGCACGGATATGTACGGAGATATGCTTACATGTATGAGATATGCTCGCACGGATATGTACGGAGATATTCTTACATGTATGAGATATGCTCGCACGGATATGTACGGAGATATGCTTACATGTATGATATATGCTCGCACGGATATATACGGAGATATTCTTACATGTATGAGATATGTACGGAGATATGTTTAGACGGATTGTCTATTTGAAAATTTTTAATTACCTACATTTAATAATCGATACATTCAAAATTCAACAATTCAAATCATATGGTAAAAGTAAAGACAAATAACAATCTTTAATAATAATAATAATAATTGGATTACTTCTATAGCGCCGTTTTCGTGAGAAAATCACCTCAAGGGCGCTTTACAATTAATTAAATAACATATACAACCAATACCTTACAGTTAAACTTTATTACTAATGGGTTATAAGTAAGACTTATGGCTAGGGACTAACTACTGAGACTTATAATTATTGACTTATATCTATGGCTTATAGGTACTCACTTACCAACTAAAAGTTAAAGCTAGTGACAATTTAAACTTAAGTAGGCATAACTAGAATAAAAACCTAACACATATATAAACCTAGTACCTATTTAAAACTAATACATATCTATGACCAAGTGCATATTGTGTATACAATACTGCAAAATGACGTACAACTATGGCTTAAAACTAGAGTCTTACAACTAACATACCTATTTATAATAATATAAATACCTGTATGATTATTGCTCGTGCTGTCAGTGGTAAAGCACATAAAAGTGTAATAATTTTTATTGAAATTAAAGAAGGTAGTCTGGGCGGTAGAAGGTAAGAAGGTAATCATTGAAGAAGATAATATTAACACATCCCAAATGAACCATGAATCCGAAAAAACAACAGAAAAATAAAAAGATTTCAGTCGCACCTAGGACTCGAACCCAGGACCTCTACCTATCCAGGGTAACCGCTTAACCAACTTAGCTAATGAGACCAGTTTAATTTATGCCATCTACACCGATTTCATACTTCAAGTTCAATACATGTTAATATTATCTTCCATTTTTAAAATCCCATATTATTGGCTGCTATCCTTATGATGATCGCAAAGTTCTACCCGAACTCAATTGCAATCGGAATAGAGTATCGGATATACCTACCCGATTTTTATTTATATGAGACATCTTTTGACTTATTCAAGAGAGGATGCAGCAAATAGTTAATAACATATTAAATATATTTTATTCAGTAAGTACCAAAAGTAAATAATTGTTTCTGTGCCTAATTCGCAGAACTCCATTTAATTTTTACATGTAGAAAGAAAGGGTCTTAGATTAAATTTACTTAAACAATTTGCAATTAATAAACGAACGAATGATCCTAATATAACATTAATTAATAAAGTAAGGAAAATTATACGTTCACTGCTATTCAGTGTGTTCACATTATCAAAACAGTATAACACATTTAAATAAATCAATTATCAACTAAATACTGAAAACATTATCATTTAAATACTGGGAAACATATTATAAATGTAAAAACCTCACAGAATAGAGAATATTAATTATTTTTTTACCGATAATAAATCATTATTTTTAAAAAACCGTTCAAATTAGAATGGGTGGGAGTGAATAAAATCATACAAATAAGTCGTCACAATGTGGATTAACCGCAGTTTGAAAATGGTCTTGAAAGCCAATACAGCTGTTGCGATAATAAAAAAACTAAAAATACTTGCAGAACTTAATAATAACATTATTAAAAAAACATAAGAAGTAACTTTAGTAAATTGTTCATAACCAAATGCTTGTCCTTTTTCCTTTCCTTGGTTAGGGTTTTTAATCCATTTATAATCTTTTCCCAAAGAGCACAAATAATTTAATATAAATTCAGTCAAGTAAATCAAACCATGGGATGGTAATAGTAAAATCATTCATGTTATTTAAGAAGTACCACGTGCAGCGAATGCTTTCAGCAAAACTTCCCGCCTTGAAAAGATCTGCATTAATAAAATCTGGAAAATTCCATGAAATTTATCAAAAGCCGATAGCCAATACTAGACCCTTCAATTAAAGAACTTTCAAGCGAGGCTGCGGTAGGTACCATTGACTCGACGTTCCTTAGAAAATAATATTAATATTTTTGAACTTCGAAATCGTTGAAAATTATATGAGAAATTCACGTTTCGAACGATTACTCCAATCAAGGTGCGGTAATACATTAACACTCCGATTAACAAAGCCTCGACATGGGGTAGAAAAATCATTTTAACTCGTGTAGTACGAATTGACCCAAAAATTTCAGGGTTTTTCCTTATAATTTAATAATTTTTTTGTGAAATACTCGTATACTCTTAATAAATTATAGAAATCTAAAATGCGTAAAAGAAATATTAGGTCACCTACATAAGACCTTACTCTTTTTCTGGCTCATATATAAAAAAAATAAGTTAGAGAGGCTATTAGTTAAAGTTAAAGGTAGTTAACGTCTAAATTATTTAGAATGGAAATAAAATATGTATTATAATAGCAATGCGATCCGGAAACGCTATAGCCCGGGCCGCTAGAGGCGGTAGTGTAGCATGTTGGCAATATTTTGACGTCTATGATATTTGATACATGAATATTTCACAAAAAATCTATCAAAATATGTGAAAAATATCAATTCCGCCAGTTCCGGCGCTAGTGTAGCGTGTTGCCATCAAATGTCAAGAGCTAGAGGTATTTTTATTTAGAGTAATTGCTTAAAGTCACCCGAATTCAGTTAAAATTTTGCCAAAACTAAAAAAAAATACATGGTTAAAATACAAAACAAGATCAGCAAATAAAAATTTCCATACAAATCCAAAACCTGAATACGCCCGTGACGTCAGATGTTCCGAATGCAATATTACCAATGTAACAGGGTATTTTGATGAAATGTTTTTTATTCACTCTTAAGTAAAGATTTATAAATTCTACCTATAATTAAATATATGTAATAAAACTTATAAACGGTATATTCTGAATCGACATTTGGTGATCTAAATGTATATTTTAAAAAAAATTATAAGCCTTAATTTATCTGGAGTTCCTCATTGCAAGTTGTTCCTCTCGGGGTCACTTTTAAGGAGACTGGGCTGAGGGTTTTTAAAGGAGAGAAAGGATCCACCTCAGTCTACAGTTGACGTAGGAAAAACAAAATCCAGCAAATCATTCCGCTACAGAGTGTTTAGCTGTTCAGCACAAAAATGAATAATGAAAACAACTCGTAATTTTATTCTCGGGCGACAAAAAAAACAATAATATTTCGATGATTTGCATAGCGCCGCTTCAATAAGTTATTCCAAAATTGAATATTAATCCTGGACTTGTGGAAAAAGTCAGCAGATGTCTCAAATAAATAAAAATCGGATAGGTGTATCCGAGACACTATCCAAAGAATACAAAAAAATCGGGTAGAATCTTGCAGTCATGATAAAAAGGTAGCAGCCAAAAAAGTACGGAAATTATTTACAGGTGATATTAACAGTTCATAAAAATCACAGTATGATACCGACGAAAATGCTGTAGCTCAGTGGATTAGTGGTAAGGTCTCTGACAGACCATGAGATTCTGGGTTCAATTCCCAGTTGCTACTGATATCTTTTTTCTTTTCCGTGTCTTTTCAGTTTCATATTCCACGTCGAGAGTTGTTAATGTTATTGTCAATGATTAAAAAATATAACTAACTCACTAACTAACCATTAATCCGTTCCTCCACGGGGGTAGGCAGAGAGGCGGGACCACTAAACAACTCGATCTTGACATACACTTCTTGCTTCACTGACATTCATACAACGTCTCATACATTCTCTTCTATTATTCCGACTTCTGACATGGCCCGACTCAAGTATTTGATTCTCTAGATCGTGCCATGTCTCCCTGGGACGTCCCCGGCTTCTTCTTCTATTTACATTCACGTCATATATTCTCATTACACTCCTTTCTTCGTTCATTCGCTCTATATGCCCGAACCATCATGTTTATATCTTGTATGTGCCTTACTGTTACATTTCTATCATCATGTACTTACTACTTAGTCTCCAATTTTGTAGTAACTATCGTACACAACAAAACAAACTGTATCTACGAGTATATAACATTCTTCATGTATTTTATTTCTATACTTAGTTACCATTACTGTCGCTACATGGCGCTGCTCCCCAACTCAAACACGAGAAATCTTTCTCTATTGAGTTGGATAATTTTTGTAAAATAAATTTATACCTTTCTTGTATATCTGTACCATTAAATATTTTGTATGTATTTGTAATATACATCAGCCTTGCATTATTTACGAATCTCAACATTTTTCAGACAATCATACATGGTTTTATCACACATTATTACATTGTACTCACTAGGTTTAATGAAGTAACGAATTTTTTTGTATATACTCGTATGCCTGGATAAACAGAATCCGAACCCAAAAGCATCAACCAAAGATTAACTTTACCTGTTTTTGTCCGGAGTTTGTCGCAAATTTGATCCAAAACTTTCGAACACAAACTTGGAATTTAAACACTTACCGCAAACTACACCTATTTATTGTGAAGCTCTCTGGTAAATACTGCAAATGTCTGCATTAAAGTGTTGGTGTTAAATTTTAGAAAACAACTTCCTTAGTTTATCTGTTTCATACGACAGCGAAAAGTTTACACTTCGTCGTAAACTAGCCGCGCTGCTTACGAACTTTACAGACAGAATTATTAACTTTACTTGATGTTCATGATTCAGCCATTCAATGGCGACACGTGATATTTTATTAACACACTTAAGATTAAGCTAATTCAAATACAATTTTTTAAAAAAACACACACACTTTTTCTCGACGAAATGACTCCACCGCCTCTTAGGTATGCGTTCTGGAAAATGCTAGTCTAACAGCCATTCTTCTGTAACCTTCTGAGCAACTGTTGAGCCGAAATTTTGCCTCAACACTGTTCAAATGCTTAAATACGCTCTTCCCAACGAAATTCTCGAGAGAACAGAGTAGTTATGAAAAGTGTCAACACGGTGAAAAAATGTCACCGAAACGTCAAATGTCATTATTGGTTTGTGATCTATTTTACGTGATCCAAATATTGAATGTCAAAGTTTTATTTCCGTTTTTGAATGGCAACAACATATTTTAAATAAAACTTAAAAGAACTTAAGGGCGAAGACTCAAAGATAGCGCTAAACGTCACTTTGCGGGTTGCTAACGTTTGAAATATAACAAATAATGAATCTGTAAATTCTATACGAGCGGTTAGGAAAATGTCTAAGGTTCCCAATGGCGACAATTCTTAAAGTGCAATGCTTTCCATTCTATATGAAATTAGGACTGCAATATTAAGAAAAACGCTAAAAGAGCCTTCACTGTTTTGTTAACTACGCATATTAAAAATAGTTTTAATAAAAATCCTTCCATAATCTCACTTTAATAAAGGTTAACAACCGATTGAGTTAATTGGAAATACTACAAAGTACCTACATTTCTGCTCTTATTCACTTAAACTTTATGAAATATTTTATTCTATTGCGCCATATAAAATTCCATACGAAAGAATTACGCCGCGCGCTGGTCACGAGATTTCACGAGAGCGGGTCATTCACGAGCCGACTCCAGAGGCGAGAGCACGTATGTATTTACTGTCATTATTTTCTACATGGCTACGAGATATTTAATTTGATTAGTACTAGGAACGCTGAGGAAACCGGTGTTATTCGATCGGGGTAAGCAGAAATTAAATCATTATTATTCTCCAACTAAATTTATTTGAAATCGTCTTTTAATAAATTGTTTTCTTTTTAGTTATTCAAAATGGGAAAAAATAAAGGCAGACAACTGTATAATATACAAAATAAGAGACCTGTTTCCTGGAAGAAAAAAAAACGACTAAGGTAATAATAATAACATAATTGAAATACATGTTTTCAGGGGACACTTGTAGAATTTTTAAACGATTTCTATCAAAGCGGATACAATGGAGTTCAGGGGTACACTGAACTCGAATTTAACGACAAAATGCATAATTTTGGCGGCATTTTTGAATTTCTTGAGTTCTCTACCGATTTCGTTCAAAATTGGGATTAGGGTGTTTGGAAATGTACTGAACTTGAATTGAACGTCAAATTGCATCATTACAGAGGCCATTTTGAATTTCTTGAGTTCTCTGCCGATTTCGTTAAAACATTGAATAAGGATGTTATGAGATGCACTGAACTCGGCTTGGACGTCAAATTGCACAATTTCAGCGGTCGCTTCGTTAGATTGTTTAATTGTGAAGAAATAAACACTTAATAGTAAAAAAAAATAAAAGGCACTATGTATGGGTACTGTCAATTATTAATATGTTATGTAGGTACTAAAAAACAAACAATGTATTACTTTCCTAATATCCGCATATTCTCATAAGTTACCTAATCCTATGCCAACAGATTGACATATTTTATTTTGCAGTCGGGGCGGTATCACCAGTGCAAATTTTGTGAATTAAAAAAAGTTTATGCATTCGATTTTTACTCTTTTGTCCAACTGCAAATTTAAGTTTTTCAACGTTCTATTAATTTATTTTTATGCATTGAATAAATAATAAATGTATTCAGCAAATGTCTTTTATTTTGTATTTCATCAATTGCCAATACGGCGCGGACGTGTTTTACATTATCCACATTTCCCCCAAAAAAGTCGGCGGCTTGCGGTGCTTCGTTCTATCGAGTTTGGCGGCTAAAATACCTAACCGCGATGAATACGTGGTCTTATACTAGACCCTTAACTTATTTTATTAATTACAAGCTACGTTTTGTCTTGTTTTTTCACTCATCGAGAAACGTCAAATATCAAATGAACGAAACGAACATTGTTATTCTCGGCATTTTCAAAAGTCAAGTTAACACTTTATTTTCAACATATATTTAACACGCGCATTTGTGAAGTATAAAATGTTAGTTTATGTTTTAGTTTTTAAAACAAATGATATGTATTCATAATAAATACAATATGAACTCTCCTATATTTTTTTCAAATGGAAAGTTTTTGCTTTGATGTCACTTTATTGTCTTAAAAGTGACGGCTACTATTTTATCGTGTATGAAAGTGGACGGACACTATTTTATAGTGGGTGGTACCTCCATAGACCATTTTGGATGAAAAATGCTTGGAAACAGGTAAATATATCGAATATTTATACTTATCGTATCATAAAACTAACATGAAAACACGCAATATAGGTAAAAACTTCCTCCTTCTTCTGGTGCTGCTCATAACATTTTACAAATTTAATTTTATAAACGTCTCTGTCCAGCATTACCATCGTCAGTTGCGGCTCGTGACTTTTGAGTGAGCTAGATTGCCAAGATTGGAAAATACGACTTTATTTTGTTGTTATAGAGGAAAACGATTTTTTTTACAAAATTTCATTTTTTTCTATGGAGATTTAGATAGTAGGTAGGGCATTGCCGCACCTTACTGAAAAATCTTCAGAAAAAAAATGATTTTTCGAAAAAAAATTATAAATCATTTCACAAAAATGAACATGTCGTTTTTGAGATATATTAAAAATTATCCGTTTTAAATTGTTATCAAAAAATTATTGTGGTCCTACTGGCTTCTAGTGGTTGAGACTCTTTTTCGTGTAAAACCTTTAATTCTTGGTATTACATTTCAGACAGCGTTGCGTCCAGCGTCAGGGCAGATGTCATCTCACAGCATGGCATGATAGAAATTGTTCATACAAGAAATTAAATTTATACCAAGAACATCATTCTGGCTTAGAAGGCACGAGCAACCACTGTTAACAGCGTTAACCATATGAACAATCTATCAGGCTATATATAGCTAAGTATTTAGTATAGGGGATGTTAAGCCTATTCGGTTTACCCACCCTATCAAGAGATGGAATCACTCATCTCTAGTTCAGCAACCCCCGCCCCGGGGTTAACAGTACAGGCGCAGCAAACAACGCGTAAGTAGCGGACAAACACGCGGCTCACATATGTTCATACATACATAATGATAATAATAATAATAGTTCTTTATTCCAGAAGGTATGCAGGGGTAGTGCAATGCAATACTTCCATAAGTGTACATAATACTAACAAATAAATTACAATAGGTAGGTAAAATAAGAGGAAAAAAATATGTAGAAAAATATAACTTAATAAAATATGCAAAATAAGTTAATTCTCTAAGAGAGAACGAAATTAAAAAGAACGTGTTTATGGTGGATATTTGACGGTCTCCCGTCTCCAAAGAATTATCAGGGGAGACTCCATCCATGCAGCCGTGGCAGTAATGATGGTATTCTTGGATTGGCGTACTCTGCAGCATAGGCTTCCGATGCGGTGGTGGAGAAGTACGCTGAAAGAGTGCACTCGTCCTTCCAGAAACATTTCTGTAGCGCTGCAGTATCTTGGTAGACGGAATAGTTGACAATATGCATTATTGTAGGTGAATTTTATCTTTTCCCATTGGGATGCAGTGTAATGCACCCACAATTCTGACGTATGCAGAGATGTGCAGAATGTGTTTAACAGTATTTTTTGACGTTTGCATATCTGCATTGATATACTGTTATGTGGCAAATTAGCTACAATTTAATAGAAGAATCTAGCCGTAAAAGGAAGTTCCTAGAACTTTCTCGAACACACGCTAGGAGTGACCCTGGCGTTTGATACAACGGCACCACTTCGCTTGTAAGCGGCCTACGTGACTTGATGCACGAGGGCCCACCAGTACGAAAGCGATACGCCATCTTACACTCACTCAGATTCCGGCAGCCAAACAGTGAGGTGGATACGGTGTTCCTTTCGGTCGCGCGGCCACTGAATTACCTGTAAATGTGTTCCCTGTAAAATAAAACCTGTCTAGAAAGCACGCATCTTTTCATTGGTACCTTTTCCATTGAGTCCGATTTGAGGCTGCGCCAATCTGCGAATTTGAGACAAGAGCGGTGATGCCCTTACCAATTGAGCTAACCTGGTGGAACCCTGAGATCAACCCTCGCGTCTGGCCTCAAGGTGAGTTAACCTGTCTCTGTAGTAATACATCGCCGCCCTAGGTTGGGGCTAGCTCCATATAAATACATAGAGATAAACTCAGGTAAGCTTAAATTTATCTTAATTTTGATGAAATTGATCAAATATCGTCAAACTTTCTTGAACAATATTTTTTTATAAATCTTGATAGAACATATGTATTGAGATGTCTGTACCCAGTGTTGAGACAAAGTACGTTGCCTGTTGTATGCTGATGATACGGTGCTGATTGCTAATAGTATGGAAGATCTAAGTCTCTCGTGACGTATCTAGGATTAACGAAGTATGTATGAAGAATGAGCATTAGCTCAAAAATAGTGTCCAATTTTTTTGTGAATGATGAATACTTGGAGCAGGTCGATGATTTTGATAGGGATATTGAAAGAAGGGTGAATGCAGGAAACTCTATTTACGGAGTAAAGAACGCGGTTGGCGCAAACAAAAAGTTGTCCAAAGAAGCGAAGCCACAATGGAATGCTGATACCAACCCTATGTATGGCAGTGAGGCATCGAATTGGCAGAGGAAGGGTAATAGTAAACTGAATTCCGTAGAAATGAGATCTCTGAGCCGAATGTGTGGTAAAACCATGTATGATCGTGTGAAAAATAATGAGATTCATAAATAATGAAAGGCTGATGTAAGCGTTATAAGTAAGCTTACGAAAGGAACCCTTAGATGGTTTGGACATGTGGAGATAATGAACGAAGAAAGGAGTATAAGAAGAATGTATGACGCGAACGTGAATGGAAGAAAAAGCCGGGGACGTCCGAAAAAGACATGGAAAGATCAAGTTAATCCAATAATTGAGTCGGGCCATGTCAGAAGTCAGAATAACAGAAGATAATGTATAAGACGATGTATGAATGTGAATGAAGCAAGAAGTATATGCCAAGATCGAGTTGTTTGGCGGTCCGTCCTCTCTGCCTACCCCTTCTGGGAAACAACGTGATGGTAGTTAGTTGAATTGTGTTATATTACTGTTTTAGTTTTCTATTTTATGTTACTGATCTTTTAAAAATATTGTTTATGGTTTAAAAACTCTCCGTACTTACAGTTGTCCATAGCTTATTTCATAATTAGAATAACAAGGTTCCATCCGACACGGCAATCTCATGTGATAGTGGGCTCTAGAGAGAGCTACTCCACAGCTCAATGTCGCATAACGTCGCGGTGTAAGATCAATCCTTGTTATTTCAAATGGTTTATATAATGTGTTTTTACATTGTAACAACTTTATATATATTATTCACCTAAATATCCTAGCTGAACAACCACCCCTGTAAATTGCCATCACAAAACAAGCATTTCATACCCAGTGAGATGGGCTATAATAAATGATAATAAATAATTTAAAAAATAAAATAATGCATATCTCAGTCTCCGATTATGATTCTTGACTACGAATCCAGAGGTTGCGTGTTCAAATCCCGACTTGCACAATAAAATTTTATTTGTGTAAATTGTGTCATTTCACAATTTATTCATTTAAAATAATGTGAAGTATACCATATTTAGGGTATGTTCCAGAGTGGTAGATACTGTCAGTATCGCCCTGGTGAAAGACCACCATTCAGAATCGAAACTTTGCCTGAAATGGCTTTAGCCGTGTTTGGTGGCGAGATCTGAATAGGCAGGTACTTCAGCACCTTCTTTTTTCCCATATCCTTCCCATAGTCAATACGTTCAGCCTCACAACGGGGATGCAAAAGTCTCACTGGCTCCAGATAGTTAGGAACAGCTGGTACACTTATGTGGTATCACATAAAAAAATAAATTAAAATTAAAATTCTGTTGTAAAATAAAATAATGGAATAAAATGAATGTAACAACAAAGATAAGGAGATTAAATTTTAAGATATTGATATGTTATGTAGTGTTTTGAAATTTTATAAATTTTCTTAGGTTTCTTAGGTTTTTCTTAGGTTGGAAAATTGATAAAAAAAACTACGTATGAACCATAGTATGAAACCGCGGGCACAAGTTGTGTTGCCAACGTCGTTCACCCATACATATGTAAATAGTACTATTAATTACGTACAACGGCGCACCGCCTTTATCTCCACCTACTCACCAAACTCATAGTACCGCTGACTCGATAGTCGATTCAATTTTATCGTGGCAGTCGGTAGGCTTCCATGCCACATCTATCTTTGTTTCTATTTTCTTTAGACCTAGAGCAAGGCTTTGGAAACTTTTTGAGGGTGGGAATTATTTTTTACCTTAATTTTCATGGGGATCAACTTCTCAGGGGAATCTTATAATATCGGGCGTCTTGTATAGGGATAGCAGATTTTTCAATAGTGACCAACTGCGGATCCTATACAAATCACAAGTACGTCCAACAGTTGAATTCGGAAGTCACCTCTGGGCTGGAGGTTCCAAATACTTGATAAACCTGCTTGATTCTATGCAAAGGAGGGCGCTTCGTCTGATAGACAATCCGTTAACAGATCGACTGCCATCTCCAATGCACAGACGCAATGCAGATATTCTGAGTCTGTTCTACAGATATTTCGATGGAGCGTGCTCAGATGAGCTAGAAGCGTTGATCCCCTCCGCGCCGAGCACGCGCGTGGAACTCGACGTACACGAGCGGAACATCCGTTCAAAGAAGATGTTGGCTTTATGAGAACGGGTCATTTCATAAATCGGCTCGTACGTGAAACAAGGTACAGGCATCTGTCTTTCCTACAGCCCCAATCTTAACCTTCCTCACGACGTTGCCCTACTGGTTGGCGATATAGTTCCCCTGTATTAGCTCGGTATGAACTGGGGTGTGTCTTATGTGGTGTCACATACAAAAAAAAATATTATTTGACTACCGCATAAGAGTCCCAACTGCTTCCAACCGTTCATTCATTTAGGAATGTTATGAGAATGAAGATAGTGGGAAGAGGAAGAAGACAGGAGATGGGAAGATGGGGAAAAACCTGGCTATTCAGATCCGATCACGAAGCACGCCTAAAAAGCATTTTAAACGACATTTTAACTCAGAATGGTGGTCTTACACCAGGGCGATACTGAAAGTATCTTCCACTTTGGAACGTGCGCAAATATACGTATTATTATTATTATATTATGTATTATTGAACAATACACCTACTGAAAATACTTGTCATAATTATTAGTAGGTGTATTGTTAGATATTTACATATTAGTTACAGGGGTTTCAAACAAAGTAATTGTTATTAATTTAACAAAATCTTTTAAATTGTAATAAATACATAGCAAAATGTATGAAAATGGGTGCAATTTGAAAAACATCGAAGGTAATTTTGAACGTTTTACCTAAAATATATAGTCGGAAACACGCCAAACGCGCACCCAACATTTGCACACGGTTGACATTTATCACATGAGAACGGGTCGCTTCTACGACTCGTTCTTGTGTTCAACAGCTCGACTGTCGAATGATCTGCCGGCCTCTGTTTTATCTCCATCCTACAACATGGGTCTCTTCAAGATCCAAGTTCACTTCTTCTTATCCTCTAAAAGACCCTCCACACAGAGTCCCCAAAGATGATATAGGCCTTGGGGGAAATTATTCCTGTGTGGAGTAAAAGTAAGTAGAGTAGTAGTAAGTAGAGTACTGTAAAAAAAGGTCGCTGAAAGTCCCTTATTCAAAACCTAGTTCGCCTCAGCACAGGATTTCCTAGGGAGGGAAGTCTGAAAAACATTATATAACATACTCGTATATGTATTTCTTATATTTATACCTTACATTAAAATGTTTAAATTATACAGAAATTAAACAAATAAAAATTTTGAAAAACGTTATTGCCTTTGACATCAAAGTCCAGATTCTCCCCTTCCTCTCCTCAACATACTCTCCGCGCAGCATCCTCTAAGATGACTGATGAGATTTCTCTCTCTTGTGGAAGATGATTAAAAGATATGTCAAAAACTTTTCGATTTTCAAAAATTCTCGTAACCCCGAAAATTCATTTGAATATCATCACTTGATCACGTTCCATTCATTCTCTATCAATTTCCATTCGGTATTTAAAATTGAATCCGTTATTAAATTTTTTTTAAATTTCAACCGTCCGAAATAAGTGGAAAGTGCGCCATTGATGGAAAGGAAAATATTTAAAAAGGCGATTTCCAGCCAACGGACGCAGGATTCAATCAAGTGCAAAATTTCAATAAGCGAATTTCCATACTTCACTGCTGGCGAATTATTATTATTTTACGACCATCGACATAGAAACTACTAGACATACCCAAGGCTTACTAAAAATACATTTTATTGGGATTTAAAAAATTTAATTAAATGAGGCCGTAGGTACCATATTTCATTTTTTGTTTGTATTTCTTGGGCATTAACTATGTAATAAGAGATTTTGTAATGAAATAATTGACTTTTTAATTAAACATTCAAATATTAATACGTATTTTAAATTATGCACCGTAGACACTTTATAAATAAACAACAACAAAAAATAATCAAAAAATAATTTTGTGAACAAATGCATAGTACCCTGTAAATCACCTTTGTTAACCATATTTTCTTGTTATTTTGACTTCTCCCTCGAAATTACCGTTCCCACTCCCACTACCCTCACCTAATATTATCTAATTATTTCTGTATTTGTTTAACTTAAGTTAGTTTTAAGAACGCTAGTGACATCGATGTGTGACAATTTTAAGAACGCTAATGACACGGATGTGTCGAAACCGGTAGCATGGTAATACAATTAAGTAACAAATATACAGAGTGGATAAAAGTCTTCATTACAAATTACCGTATTACCAACTACCCGGAGCCGAATGACATGCTAATTTGAAGAAATTTGTGAGGCTGAAAGAAGTGTGCAAAGGAAGGAGATAGAGAAAGATGAACAGTATCTGACTAACACGGAATCCTTCACTAGACCACATATTTATGACACTAGATCGAATCAAAATGACCTAAAAAACATTCCTTGTTTTAAAACCACTTTCGGACAAAGAAACTACGTATATTTTACAATAAAACTCTACAGCGTCCTTTCTCTAGGTATAAAGCTAATAGAAAAGTTTAATTAGGACAAGTCAAGAATTAAAGTCTGACTTTAAGAGGTCAATAAAATTTCCTTAGAAACGACACAGTAGACGCACTTAATTAGTAGATAATATCAAAGTAAATAACTCTAATCCGCCTCAATACAGGATCCCCTAGTGTGGAGAACTATGAAAAAATACAGCAATATCTAATAGTTCGTAAAATCTTATAATTAGGATACCATTTTTTGTTTTGAACGTGTTATTCCGTAAACATTTATATATCCGCACCATATTTTGTGTTTTCGCATGGTTATTTATATAGTCTTAAATAAAAAATCAAAAAATGAGATCTGCGCACTAAACATGGGTAGGAGCGACTCACATATTCGGATATGCAATTGCACGGAAAAACAACTTTACCATACAAAAAAAAACTAATAAAATCAAAGAAGATATTCGTAGAAGGGGACATACTCACAAATGTTAAAAAAATGTATTTCTCGGAGTACTTCGAATTTTTTTTTCTGTACTATCTTAATGTAATCAAAGGGTTATGGTACTGTGCCTGTCTCACTAGGAGAATCTGTGTTGAGAGCAAGCAAAGTTTACAAAGATTAAAATGTTTACAAGGTTTACAAATTTTACAAAGTTCACGATGTTTTCAAGGTTTATAATTTAATATAATTAAGCATTTATGTGTCTTGTTTTATAAATTTCTTTATAATGAATAAAAACAATATTAAATAATTAATAAATATATATTTTATGAACTATAAAATTCATTCGCTGCTGAAATATTTAACCTTTAAGAACTGATTTTTTTTTCAAAAGTAAGTACCATTAATATAAAATAAATTAATAAAAGTAGAAATGAATAGTCGTAAAATATGAGTGTTGACCTGTCCTATGTAAACCGTGCTTTATGAATGAGAGTGTCAAATGAGCCGGAGACACCGCATACATTTGTTTTGTATGAACGCGTGAGCCGCGTTGTCAACGTGTCAACGTGTTAATAAATAATTGTCAACGTTTTTCGAAACCAATGGTTCCCTCCTCAGGATACAAAGTGTAAAAATATCTCTTAATTATTTTATTGAAAATGATGCCACAAATCGATTTTTCCTCAATTGAAGAAAAAAGACATTACTAAATGACACTAAAAAAACTTATGCCGCTCAAAGTTTCATTTCGGCAGCTTGGACCCTGGAATACATTCTTCGTTCACCATCCAGATTTGGTGTGGGTCATTTTTAGTGCCGCAGAGTCCAGTCTAGCGAAGTTCGTATCAGTGTTTGCGTCGAATATATATGTACGGCGAATCGGTTTGCTTTCTCCGTAGTTCCGCAATACGCCGCACGCCGCCATCTGATGTGATGCATTTATGTTAGCGAAAAGTTAAATTAAAACGAGAATATGTTAAATTCAAAAACCAAAAATCTCATTTCGAATTCCCTCGTATTGGAAATGGCGGTTTTGTTGACAATCGATATCGAATTGTAAGTCTAAAGTGGGAAGACGCACATATTACAAAAGTTATATAGATATAACTGGTAACGGCCATTTGAAAAAGTCTTTTGTTGATGAATTGTTAACTGTAGCGAATAAGGAACTCCAGTACTTTTTTAAACCAAATACCTAGGACCCATAATCACCAGTACTCTGATGGATGATGATGACATTGATAGGCAAAGACGAGTTCTCAGCGTAAAATCGAATATGCTCAGTAGAAGATTTCGTCTTTGTAGTACCGCTGTGAAAAGGACTCTATTCCTTGCCTTCTGCGCAACGTTGTACACCTGCGAACTCTGGGCAAACTACAAAAAGAGTAGTATGGAAAGACTTCGTGTACAGTATAATAACGCCTTCAGCATAATGTTTGGCCTCCCCAGATACTGCAGCGCTTCCAGTATGTTCACGGAGGGGCGAGTTTCCGGTTATGCAGCCCTTATAAGTTCTAGGGTGACTGGAATGAGGGAAAGAATAAACAGCTCCAGGAATATCCTCATCATGGAAGCCCGCCTCAGTCCAGCCTCCAGCATCGACGCATACTGGACAAATATATTGTCCCCTCATAACATAAATGCCGCAGCACCTTAAAAGATTTATTTTCATATACTTATTTAGTTAAATTCTTCTTTTTTTTATTTTTATTTTTGTTTTATGTTGTGATGTATCACCATACTACTGTCTTATAATAATTTTTTTTTTTAAACTCTTGTGCATATTTTGTATATTTTTTCTATAACTATTGCATGTATATTTTATAAGGAAAGTGTGGGACTGCACTAACCTCCCCACATACCGGAATAAACATTTATTATTATTATTACATTTATTATTTATCAATAATGACGTTCAAACTTAAATACAAGTATATTTCATTTTTTTCTAAAGTTATTTTTCATAGTTAAAATAATTTTCAAAGCCCGCCAAAACCCTTCAAATCCATGGCCGGTCGGTTTTGATCAGTTTTGAGGTTAGAATGTCAAATGCCAAAACAAGTATGAGGTTTACCGTGCATAATTTTATATTCCATTCGTAGTAAAACAAAACTAATAAAATTATGTACATTTTTACAAACTATAACTGTAAGAATAATTATAGTATTGCGCATTATCATTATCATAATATCAAATTATAGAGCTTAAGTTCACCCAAAATAAGTTAAAATTTTGACAAAACTAAAAAAAACACATGTTTAAACACAAAACAAAATCGAAAAATAAAAATGTCCATAATAATCCAAAAACAGGGTGCGCACGTGACGACAGATGTTCCAAATGCAATGGTACCAACAATAAAAAAAGGTGTTTTGATGAGAAGTTTTTTTTTCGCTTTTAAACAACGATTTATAAATTCTACGTATTCTGAATACATAATAAAAGTTATATATTCAGAATCGGCGTTTGCTGATCTATTTGAATATATATTAAGCCATTACATTTTTCAATGGAGTTCCTTATTGGACACATTATCTCCATCATTTTTAGTACAAGCATCACGTCTCTGGAACACACTACCCTCTGACGTATGAAATGCTCCCTTAAAGCGCATTTTCAAGGTAGAAGTGAAGACTTTCTTTTATCTTTTCCACCAGCATAATAATGGTTAATTCCCATCCCATCCACTTTATTTCCGTCCCTTCCCTCCTTTACTTATGTATTATTGTACTGTAGTTACCTGCTGAACTGGCAACTACATTTATTTATTTCATTTTATCATAGAAATAATATTTAGATTATAGGTAAGTATTATTTTTCAATAACAACTATAAAATGTTGCCAATTTTTTAAGGTCGATCAAACTTAAGTCTATTTATTTATTTATTTAATATCAACGATATAAATAAACAATAATTACATGACACAGTCACAAGCATAAGAATATAGCACAATTAATTTAAAATCTATACTATTATCTGTGACATTAGGTCGTACAATGACATCAGAGAATAAATAAATAAACCGACTCAAGTATTTGATTCACTTGATCGTGCCATGTTTTTCTCGGACGTCCCCTGCTTCTTCTTCCATTCACATTCGCGTCATATATTCTTCTTGCACTCCTTTCTTCGTTCATTCGCTCTACATGCCAAAACCATCTGAGCGTCTCTTTCTTAATCTTGCTCATGACACTTACATCAGCCTTGCATTCTTTATGAATCTCAATATTTTTCACACGGTCATACATGGTTTTGCCTCTGAGATCTCATTTCTACGGCATTCAGTTTACTTTCATCCTTCCTCTGCCAATTCCATGCCTCACTGACATACATCAGGGTTGGTATTATTTATTTATGTTTTATTTATTATATTATATACGCCCTATATGGGCTTTTACATATTTAGCTTATAATATTCACACAGGTGCAAAACACATTTCAGTAACTGCACCAAAAAATAATAATACACAGTAACAGAAAAAATAAAAAATAACGAGTCCAATATCCACCAAGTCAATACTGACATTGATAACAAATAAGAAAATAATGTAAAAAGTTGTAGTTAACAATAATTTATAAACCAGGCAGAAACAAATCACTCATCCTCCTTTTGAAATTTGCCAAGTTTAGATTATTGTCAAATACATCCATATCATTTAAGTATTTGTTACCAAGACTGTGTAAGCGTTGAATTGGTGAATTTAAACTATAGTTAGAACGGGATAAAGATATGTACAAAGTTAATGTCTGTCTTGTAGTTCGATTGGGTATGTACAAGTTTATTAAATGCAGGAGTTCAGAACAATTTAATTTACAGTTTAACAATTTTAGTAAAAATGTTAGGTCGTTAATTTTCCGTCTGTTTTCTAATGTTGGAATATTTAAAATATTCATTAACGATGGGTAATGTATGTGCTCTAAAGGTATGTTTACTTTAAAATTTATGAAACGCAAAAATTTTCTTTGAATTCTTTCAATATTGTGAACATGTATTTTGTAGAAAGGCGACCACACTATGGAATTATGTTCAATTAAGCTTCTAACTAGGGATATGTACAATAATTTTATTACTTGTAACGATTGAAATTTTTTTATTGTTCTTAATATAAATCCTAAAGTTTTCATACCTTTATTTACCAGTACTCCGTACTCCATGTATCAGTACTCCATTGTGGACTGCTAGCTTCGCTTCTTTGGACAACTTTATTATGGATATCGAAAGGAGGGTGAATGCAGGAAGCTCCATTGACGGAGGACTGAACGCGGATGGCGCTAACAAAAAGTCCTGGTGTTGCTACATTTAATCAGGCTTTTGAAACGAGTTTCTTTGTAAAATTAAATGAGGTTAATGAAATCAGGGCTGTCTATACTACCATTTTTAATTTTGAACATAACTATCAAGTCAGAAACAATTTTTAGATCTGAAAGATTTAGCACTTTTTTTTCATCAAGTAAGTATAGTTAATGCTTTCAACGGGAAGTCCAGGCTCAGCAGTTACTTCATGGCCTTACTCCATAATTCAAAAAATCTCGTGTAATCTCAAAGATCAAAAATTGGATGCGGTAATGGAGACAATATCGACCGAAGAACTAAATGGTCGTTCAGGGCTTATCGAAGAGGAAGAACGAGAACAAGGCCAGGAATTCCTTGAACCGAATGATTTGTGACTTATTTCTGGGTTTAATTTTGGAAGGAACGCAATAAAAATGATTTCTGCCCTCTGTCGGAGTTTATGGATATTTTATGGCACTTCCGATTGAGGCATATCCGGTTTATCAGAATCGAACCTTTTCCAGCTCTTGATAATAATGTAGGGGCATCATTTTTAGGGTGGCACCTTTTCATATGGGGGAATGCCATGGATGGTTTGGCCAGGGATGCTTTGCACCCATATTGCTTCGAAATATCAGGAAATATAGTAGAGTTTTAAGTAAATGTAATGATAATTTTAAAATGCTTCAAAATATCTCAAAGAGGCCTAGGGCAGCCACATTGACAACTAATCAGAATCGGTACGATGAAATTAGTATAATAAAAACTCGATTTCAAATTTAACAGAAATATTATGTATGGAATACAACGTTCACTTTGTTTATAACCACGAAATTTATTTAATTTTTATTAAGACTAACCGGTTTCGCTTAACACAAGCATAATCGGGGTTTAAAAAAATAATTATTCAAAAAAATACATACTGTGTGTTTATATGCACAAATAGAATGAATCAAAACATTACAAAACATTAATATGTCCAACGTGTGATTTTTAATAATCAATTAAATGTGTCCAATAGCCAATATTAGTTATATTTCCCATAAACTCATAAAATTTCCCATTATCGCTTAATCAATCATTTATCATAGATACCATCTCTGTTCTGATAGCCGTCGCTAAACTTTGCAGATTCTGATGTAGATATATTTCTCCCTTGTAAAACGTTGTGTATTTCTATTGTATCTGTGTGTTTCGAGCCTGTACATTTCTTTATTTTATTTTCCTATTGTTTATATATATTTAAAAAAAAAATTATTACATATTTATAATTTCTTCAAATATTTGGTAACTTTGTGGCATTATTAATTATATAAATTAAAAATATACTTTGTATTTACCACTTTAATTAAAATATATAAATATTTCTCTACATGTTTCGATAGCAATGCTATCATCTTCATCTTTAGTATTCATTTATTCCTGAAGATGATAGCATTGCTATCGAAACATGTAGAGAAATATTTATATATTTTAATTAAAGTGGTAAATACAAAGTATATTTTTAATTTATATATTACATATTTGCCTTAAAAACTTAATATTATGTAGCAAAAATGAACAGTTCCAAAATAAGTTGAATTGATTACTCGCGGGAATGTAACATTATTGTATGTCTTTAAATAACAAATAAAAATAGAAAAAAACAAAATTAAATAAAAAATAAAATAATTAAAAAAAACTATAAAAAACTAAAATACAAAATAAAAAAATGTGTGTATAAATAAATAAAAATAAGTAAATAAAACAAAATAAAATAAAAATATTCAAAAAATCACGTAATGCGGTAGGTTGTACCCAGTGGCGACGTGTAATAGATTTTTTTATATTTTATTAAAAAAATGTGTCATCGGACAGCAAAATGACATGTTTAATTTTACTCCAAATACGCTCACGAATCAGTAATTAGTCTGTCACTGTACTGTCTGATACACCCCGTATATTCCCTCTATACTCCTGTTACATCAAGTAAATATGTACACACGGCGTTAACAATACAAATTAACTTATGTAACTCGTTTGTAACATAAAATTACAGTTTTATTTGTAATTCAGGCCCAGATTTTCCCGCTCGCAGAGCACCGTGACTCGTGAGGTGACTTTTTGACCCGATAAATAACCAAGGGCCGGACACACGACCCTTGTTAGCTCAAATCCGTTGTTGGGTTTTGTCTAAGTCACTAATTCTCTGCGTAATAAGGGTTGCTTTTGTATAAAATCCTACCCAAGATTATTGGCCCTTTCTTCTGGTGGACACAGCCTTTCTTGAAGTTTTAATTGCATCGTTATTGTTGTGATGAAGCTGCGAAGAGAGTGGAATAAATCTAATTCGTGCCATTTATCGGATTGGATTTCCCTGTTCTATTTTCAGTAAGCATTACGTACATTTTATTGTGTAAGTGCAAGGTCTATTATAAAATATACTAAGAAAGTTTTATTTTTAAATTATATTTTGATGAATGAGAAATGGGGGTCTACAAAATAAACTTAAAAACAATAAATATACTATGATTAAAATTCACACTTTTTTTATTAACACGTCATCATCACCTGAATTCAGAACTATTCTAACTGCATAAGTAAATTTTCAAAAGGAGGCCTTTAAAGTGTTGAAAGTGAGTTCTCTCATACGATAATATTTCTAACTAACCATGACGCCGTTTCTCGGCAGGGGCAGGCAGAGATGACGGACCGCCAAACAACTCGATCTTGGCATACACTTCTTGCTTCATTCATATTCATACAACGTCTCGTACATTCTCTTCTGTTATTCCAACTTCTGATATGGCCTGACTCAAGTATTTGATTGACTTGATTGTGATATGTCTCCCTCTGGCGTTACCGGCTTCTTCCATCCACATTCGCGTTATATATTTTCCTTACACTCCTTTCTTCGTTAATTCGCTCTACACGGCCGAACTTTCTTAATCTTGCTCAATAAGCTTACATCAGCCTTGCATGCTTTACAAATCTCAACATTTTTCACACGATCACACATGGTTTTACCACACATTCGCCTCAGAGATCTCATTTCTGGAGCATTCAGTCTACGTTCATTCTTCCTTTACCATACATCAGAGTTGGTATTTCTGCACATGTCGACAAAATCAATATGATTATGGTAACTTCAGTTAAGATCTTTGTGCACAACAAAAGCGGTTGCACAAAGAACTCGATAAATGAATAAAAAAGAAATTGACTAGAACACGACATGAGACAGTTTTATATTCAGGTGACGATATATTATTCAATTTATTGGAATAACATATTGAGGCTTATAAACCTCATAAACAAATAGATAGCAACCAAAACGAAAAGAAGAATTTAATTGACAATAATTCTTTAAAAAAATAAATTCGATATCGACAAAAATTATGTAAAAAAGTCATTACGTCTTCTTAGCTAGTGATTAGAGCATTGTCCCTGTAAGACGGGGGTCCAGGGTTCGATTCACAGATACGACCGATACCTTTTTATTTACTGTTTAACTGGCCAGTGACTAAGTTCACATCGCGTCTGGGTCTCTCACACAGGCTTCGTGAGTTAGATTTCTCGACTGGCAAAGTCCTCCATCACGACTTTTTGTTTATATTTAATCATGTATTCAAATAAATAATAATTGATAACGTAATAATTCGTGTAAAAATTCAGAGTAAAAAATCACACATCGACAGCCAACAAAGGCATCACTGTTGTGGACAGGTACTAAGAATACCTACAATATAGCAACAAACCACAAGAATATATTATTCTATATTGTTCCTCGTTTCTTTTTTTTATCTCATCTCTTTATATTCTTTAATCTTCAATAGATGTGTAGTTATTTTGTGTCGTCATTATTAATAAAATTAATATGAAGTATTTCGTTTACACCCCTGTTTAATATATAAATATCAACACGTTTCGACAGCAAAGCTTTCCTCATCAGTGAATAAATTGTGAAATAACACAAATTAATCAAATAATATTCATATAATAATATATAGTATTAATATAATAATATATAATATTAATTTAAAAAAATGGAGTTTTAGGAATTAAACACAATAACAATTTACAATTGTAAACATAGTTTGGTATTATTGATTAATGGGCTGGTGGATGCGATCAGATCAAATAGTGTGCTCCGTTGTCATGAAATTTGTAGAATATTCAACTAGAATATCAACGCAACTTCAGCTCACAATGCTTTTTTTCAATCATGAGGTATGGATCTCTGATATCATATTTTCCTGAATTTTCTATCTAAAACTAAATTTATGTATAAAGTTATGTGGAAAGCATCCAACCCAAGATGAAACTGAGAAAAAGACGTTTGAAAATTTAAAAGTTGGAATTTGGAGTGTTTATCGGTTTTTGTACATTATTATTGCATTTTAATAATGGGAAAACATTAAAAATGCTATTTTGCTTGGTTGAATTACGGCCGTTCTTCCTAACCCTACTGAGCAATTTTTGAACTAATATTTTGCCTCACAAATACACAAATTCGTTCCTCCCAACGAAATTCTCTATCAAATTTACGATCAATTTAGGATATCGATATTTGTGGATTAAGTTCCCCACAAGAGAAGTCAAACTATAAAAAAGTGTCAATAGATTGAACAAACGTCACCGAAATATGTTATTATTAGTTTAAGATCTTTTTCACGCGATTCTAATAATGAATGACAAAGATTTATTTCAGTTTTCGAATCTCAAAAGACGTTTTTGTATGTTTTAAATAAAACTAAAGAGAATCCAACCTATTTTAATAATTATACGCTACGTTTTGTCTTGTTTTTTCACTCATCGAGAAACGTCAAATGTACGAAACAAACAATGTGCTTCGCGGTATTATCAAAAGTCAAGCTAGCACTTTAATTTCAACATACTTTTAACACACATTTTTGAAGTATAAAATATTGGTTTATGTATTAGTTTAAAAAATAAATTATATATATTCATAATAAATACAATATTAACTCTTCTATTTTATTTTTACATTGAAAGTTTTTACATTGAATGTCACATTATTGCCTAATTATTAATTAAAGTAGGCGGCTACTATTTTATCGTTTATAAAAATGGGCGTGCACTATTTTACAGTGGGCGGGCACCTCCATAGACAAATTAGGATAAAAAATGCTTGGAAACAGGCAAACAGAGCGTATACTTAACAAAACATTTGACTGATGGGTGTCTCAGATTGATCATTCGAAAAGTTGGGAAGAACGGCCGATAGGGTACAAAAGGAAGTTAGTATTGATTTAGACAAATATTGTTTAATTACTCACCATTTATACGTGTTACTAAGGTAAAACTAGATTCTTAACAAACGAAAATTTTCGTATCACGAAAAAGGTAACCAGGCGCCGCTAAGTGCCGTCTTGGGCTATATCCACGTACATGGTGTTCGGTGAACGGTGTGCGATAGTTGCCGCTGTTGTTAAAAGGAAGCAGCTGATATTTCAAGCAGTTGTCAAACGGACGTGAAAAGACAAAGAGCCTCTAATCCTTCAGAAACTACTGCAACCGGGGTGAGTTGAAATAATTTTCAACTTTCGTCATATTAAATATTAACGTTTTTACAAAAAACAAACTTGTTTAGTAATTTTAACAAATCATATACAGTGCGCCCCATTCGTGCGGCCTGTTTCATACAAAACTTAATTTTGGATTTGAGGA
The DNA here is from genome assembly GCA_022606495.2 of Halesus radiatus. Taxonomy (NCBI): domain Eukaryota; kingdom Metazoa; phylum Arthropoda; class Insecta; order Trichoptera; family Limnephilidae; genus Halesus; species Halesus radiatus. The sequence goes on along the minus strand of JAHDVE020003364.1, from coordinate 124,336 downwards.
CAAAATACTTGCCAAAACTAAATAATCGTTAATTGTTTTGTTGGCCATATGCATATGTGCTTCGAAACTATGACAAGTTGCCAACATTATCGATATAACCATTATCGATACCTCTATACTAGGAGCCTGGTAGGAAAAGAACATTTTTTCAAATCTTTATTAAAAACACAAACTATTTTTTTACAAGAAAGCTCCAAACATACTACTATATCATATACTCGTACAATCGGCATGTAAATATCTCTAATAAATGTGCCTACAATATGTATGAGATACTTGTACTGTATGAGATACTTGTACTGTATGAGATACTTGTACTGTATGAGATACTTGTACTGTATGAGATACTTGTACTGTATGAGATACTTGTACTGTATGAGATACTTGTACTGTATGAGATACTTGTACTGTATGAGATACTTGTACTGTATGAGATACTTGTACTGTATGAGATACCTGTACTGTATGAGATACTTGTACTGTATGAGATACTTGTACTGTATGAGATACTTGTACTGTATGAGATACTTGTACTGTATGAGATACTTGTACTGTATGAGATACTTGTACTGTATGAGATACCTGTACTGTATGAGATACTTGTACTGTATGAGATACTTGTACTGTATGAGATACCTGTACTGTATGAGATACTTGTACTATATGAGATACTTGTACTGTATGAGATACTTGTACTGTATGAGATACTTGTACTGTATGAGATACTTGTACTGTATGAGATATATTATGTATATTATATATTCCACAGTGGAAGATACTCTCAGTATCGCCCTGGTGAAAGACCACCATTCAGAATTGAAACGTTGCTTGAAATGGCTTTTAGCCGTGTTTGGTGACCAGATCTGAATAGCCAGGTATTTCCCCACCTCCCTTTTCCCCTTCTCCTTCCCCTCCCCAATACCTTCAGCCTCACAACATTCCCAGTTGGGAATGCTATAGTCTCACTGGCTCCAGACGGTTGGTAGCAGCTGGGACTCTTGTGTGGTATTCATATAAAAAAATAGTTAACAATGGAGTGCTGATACCAACCCTGAAATAAATAAAAAACGGGACGTTTATGTTTCAACATTCAACTTCAATGGCAGAGCGGTAAGATCCTTGAATCTGGGTCCGGAGACCACGTATTCCTAACTTGGCGATTGTAAACTAGTTCACATAATTCCTATCTGGGATATTACGGGTATTTTCTTTTACAATTTTTTTTCTAAGATGAATAATTAAATACTTGTGTTATTACCTACTCGCCTATAAGATTTACCAAAAAGTTATCCAAATAAGCGAAGCTAGCAGTCCACAGTGGAATGCTGATACCAACCCTGATGTATGGCAGTTAGGCATGGAATTGGCAGAGGAAGGATGAAAGTAAACTGATTGCCGTAGAAATTAGATCTCTTAGGCGAACGTGTGGTAAAACCATCTATAATCGTGTTAAAAATATTTAGATTCATAAATAATGCAAGGCTGATGTAAGCGTAATGAGTAAAATTAAGAAAGGAACGCTTAGAGGGTTTGGGCATGTAGAGCGAATGAACGAAGAAAGGAATGTAAGAAGAATATATGACGCGAATATGAATGGAAGAAGAAGCCGGAGACGGCCGAGGAAGACATGGCACGATCAAGTGAATCAAATACTTGAGTCGAGCCATCTCAGAAGTCGGAATAATAGAAGAGAATGTATGAGACGATGTATGAATGTGAATGAAGCAAGAAGTGAACGCCAAAATCGAGTTGTTTGGCGGTCCATTCTTTCTGCCTAACCCTGCAGAGAAATGGCGTAATGGTTAGTTAGTTATTTATAATATGTGTGATGTACGCAATAAACCATTTGAACTATTTATTTAAAAACAACATAATCGAAACCTGCATAAATAGCTCTATATTTACAGACCTTCATATTCTAAAATTGCTTATCCTACCCACTTCCTTCAGCCACCATCTCACCGGGCAGTTGAGACTGTTAAAAAAAAATGAAAAAAAAGAAAAATCAAAAATAAGTGGGATTAAACGGTAGCACGAGTACGGAAGCTTTTTTAAAGATATTTATTATACTCGTATTATGTACGCCCTATACGGGCTTTTACATATTTTGTTAATTACAATAGTCACACAGGTGCAAAACACACCACAGTAGGTATACAGATAAAATAGATAGCCTTCATGAAATACAACAACCAAATATTTAATTTGTCTCACGAACAAATTCAGCAATAACATCGTGTAAGTACCATTCCAAATAATTAACAACAGATCCGAATATACAAAACATACCTCACATTCACTGATACTTATACTCTAGACACATATATTGATAATTGTTGGGGATGTATGCAATAATCGTCTGTTTGTGTTTGTATTTGTATTCCGAGCTGTTGAACATATCTACTATGTCTGAAAAAGTATTACCTTCTGCGTGAAGTCTAGGTACAAGCGAATTTTTTTAATAATAATAATAATAATAATAATAAATGTTTATTCCGGTATGTGGGGAGGTTAGTGCAGTCCCACACATTCCATACAATAATATACATTCAATAGTTATAAAAAATATACAAAATATAAACATACATCACATCGTAAAAATAAATAAATAAAGAAAAATAATAATTTAACTAAGTAAGAGTAGGATAACTCCTTAAGGGTGCTGCGGCATTTATATTGTGAGGGGCCAATATATTTGTCCAGTATGCGTCGATGCTGGAGGCTGGACTGAGGCGGGCTTCTATGATGAGGATATTCCTGGAGCTGTTTATTCTTTCCCTCATTCCAGCCACCCTGGATCTTATAAGGGCTGCAAAACCGGAAACTCGCCCCTCCGTGAACATACTGGAAGCACTGCAGTATCTGGGGAGGCCAAACATTATGCGGAAGGCGTTATTGTACTGTACGCGAAGTCTTTCCATACTACTCTTTTTGTAGTTTGCCCAGAGTTCGCAGGTGTACAACGTTGCGCAGAAGGCAAGGAATAGAGTCCTTTTCACAGCGGTACTACAAAGGCGAAATCTTCTACTGAGCATATTCGATTTTACGCTGAGAGCGCGTCTTTGCCTATCAATGTCTTCATCATCCATCAGAGTACTGGTGATTATGTGTCCTAGGTATTTGGTTTCTTCAGTCACCTTCAGGATCACACCGTTCAGGGTAGCTGCAGGAATACTAGTCGGGCCTTGTCTATATCTTATGACCAACAGAGCTGTTTTATTGGGGTTATAAGACATGTTTGTTTCTTCAGCAAACTCTTCACAGATCTTCAGGAGAATGCGCAGCCCTCTTATAGACGGTGCCATTAGTACCATGTCGTCCGCATAACTGATGTTGTTCAAACACTGTCCTCCAATGTGGCAGCCTACCCTTGCATTGTTTAGCCTTTCAGTTAGTTCGTCCATGTAAAGGTTGAACAATATCGGGGACATGCATCCACCCTGTCTGACGCCGCTCTTTAGGAGGAAAGGTTCGGAAAGACCATCTTTCCACCTTACTAGGTTTTCCTGCTGTCTGTGCCACAAGTCAAGGATGTGTATCACCTCCGATGATATTCCTCTATCTCTGAGTTTAGCCCATAACAACGGGTGAGAAACCCTGTCGAAGGCCTTACTCAGGTCAAGGAAACATGCGTATGAGGTGGTTTTCTTATTTCTATAGTATTCTAGTGTTCTTTTCACAGTAAATATGGCTGCATCGGTAGAGGTCTGCTTTTTGAAACCCATTTGGTTGTCATTAGTTTCCATGCTGGGTCCGACTCGGTCCAGTAGTAAACGTTCGAATAATCTTGCGACGGCAGTAGCAATTGAGATCGGTCTTAATGACTCAGTCCTGAAATTATTAAATTTAATTAAGCTGACTATATCAGGCTGTCTACAATACCATTAAAAATATATTAAAGTAACTAACCATCACGCCGTTTCCCCGCAAGGTAGGCAAAGGGAATAGACCGTTAGATCGTCTCATACATAATCCTTTGTTATTCTGTCTCTTGACATGATCCGACTCAAGCATTTGTTTTCCTTGGGCGTCCCCGACTTCTTCAACTATTAACTTTAATCTATTTTCCTTACATTCCTTTCTTAGTTCATCCCCTCTACATGTCCAAATTATATCATTATAAATATCTTTGTGAATACATTTGTGAATAATTTAGGATGGTACATTGTGATGATTTTTAAAAAGGAAATTTCGTCAAGGCGTCATAACTCTGGCGTGAGTTGTTATAGAAAACCAAATCATCTCCGGGAGATAGATAATGTTACAAAATGTATGGTTTTATAAATTGAATTGAACATTCGCCGTGTTCGAATCACAATATTTTATGTAATCGCTGCGAAAACAAATATGTGCTTGCAGAATGTCCATAAAAAAAACACCTGTTTATAATCTCACTCGTCTGTTTCAATTCACGCCATTCTACCGCCACTTGCAAGTGTACACAAGTCGATTAAACAATGCTTACCTAACGCCAGCTTGAAATTCTCCCTAATTCCTTAGTTAATTCAATTTGCCAAGGATCCCAGTCCAGGAGGGTCGGTTGGGTAGACAGGGGGAAGGAAGGGAAGGCTTGACGTAACGCAAGATTTTGCAATGTAATTTGTTAATTTTAAGCTAATTGACAAGGGGGAGTATTTATCATTAGGACTTGGGAGGAATAATTCTTGGACAACTGAAAAGTGATGAGGTCTGTAAGAAGTAGTCATGTATTACAATCGATAAGTATTCTCACAAAATACTACTTTCAACGGCTTGATTAAGAGCACCCATTACCAGTGGCACGCATTGCTCTATGACCAAAGATATGCTGTGGGTAGTTTTTAGTACTGTAACAAATTTTCAACCATTCGATCGAAATATTAAAATCATATGACAATATACACATACTTGAAACTCTACGGCGTTTAGGTAGCAGCAGGAAAGACTCAAGTATAAAATGATAGAAAAGGAACACATACTCGCAGTTTGATATTACGTTTGTATTTATATGATCAATGTTAATTTGCGATACGATGCAATCATATTTAGGCAAAGACTTGTTAATTTTTTTTCCTTCACAGATGGCAGCACCGAAAAAAAACATGTTTTTATGTCAGCCTTTAACCTAGCGGTAGTTTTGGAAAATAAAAAACCTTTAATGGATGTATGTAAACATTATGTCTTATTTTTATTTTTTTAAATGTGTTTTTATTTTTATGGATCATTTTTCTTAGGTTAGGCACAGATGTTCAACCTTTGTGGACTGCACGCGACTGTCCATTACTTTTCGTATTTTAACACTAAGTCCTTTTCCTAAATAAACAAGAAAACAAAATTTATTACTGTAAGGTATAATACTACGCATATGTAGACAAAATAGCTTATTATAAATGATTATATATTGTAAGGTATAATACTATATATATATGTAGACAAAATAGCTTATTTTAAATTATTATATATTGTAAGGTATAATACTATACATATGTAGACAAAATAGATATTTTAAATTATTATATATTGTAAGGTATAATACTATACATATGTATACAAAATAGCTTATTATAAATGATTATATATTGTAAGGTATAATACTATATATATGTAGACAAAATAGCTTATTTTAAATTATTATATATTGTAAGGTATAATACTATATATATGTAGACAAAATAGCTTATTTTAAATTATTATATATTGTAAGGTATAATACTATACATATGTAGACAAAATAGATTATTTTTAATTAACCACGAACCGAAGTGGACTACTTGATACAACACTAATTAATGATCTGTATATACTTAATGTCAAAATAATACATAATGTAAATAAACTATCTATCTATCTATCTTATCTCAATAGTTCGCAGTTTTAAATATATTTATAAAGTTACGAAATTAAGTCCATCATTTTGATTAACCCTGTATATTCGGATACCACATTGCCTATTAACTGCTTTCTTTATGAAAAACGAAATAATAAAAAATAGACAAGTTTTTAAAATATTAACACGAGTAGAATGGGGAACACACGAATTCTGCAACACGATATATTTTCATTGTTTCACACGTACCTGAAATCGCAAGTGAAAACAGAAGTCACAACTTGTTTGGCAAGCGCAAATTGAGTGGATACTTGAGAAGGGACTGTATCCCGCGCCCTTGGGTCTCGAGGACTGAGGGGTGTTAAGTTTTTAATGGAGAAGGAAGGTGATTACAATGAGGAAGTGCTAAAGAATATTGTAAAGGATTATTCTGAAAGAGAAGCCTTCCATTTTTTTCTTTCATTTCGTGTCAGCGTTTCATCAATCCCCCTTCCGGGGGAGAAATGCGCTTTAATGATTGTTTGTTTATGTTCAAACTTAAAAGTTTCACTTTCATCGTAACAGCTGCGAAGGTATTTTTAGGTTGCCTATGCTTAAGGGGGAGAGATATTATTTATTAATTTAAAATAATGATAATGTTTTACGCAATAGCATAAACACAATATTTTGAAGAAGAAAAATATTTATTATTGTGCTATTGTATGAAGCTATCACTTTGTGGTTATCCATTATAATCAAACTTTGTTCTAAACACATTTATTTTTCAGGCCTACCGGTTTCGGAACAACCGTTCCATCGTCAGGGCAAGATAAACACTAAACAATATTACAAAATTATGGAAGAACATACATAATAACTGTCACAGTGGGGGGTGGGGGCGTGACTAAGGATTAGTAAAGAGTGAGGGAAGAGATAGAGATTGAGGGAGGGGTGAATATATAGTTACAGAATACAGTAGAGTGAAATAGAGAGAATACAAAAGAGAGAGAAAAGAGAACAAAATATTAGTGGGAGACAACAATAGAAAAGTAGTATGTGTAAGAGGGAGACAACATTAACATACAGGGTCTTTCGCAAAAGTATCGAGAAAAAAAATTCTGACTGCATTAGAAGGGGTAGCGGGATGCGCCGAAAGGTGGGGATGGTAGGGGGAAGTCGCAGCTACCAAAGGCGCCACTGCCCAATCCTCTCCGAGCAACGGAAGAGTTAGACAGTGATCCGCGCAGTGTGTTCTGTCGTTGCGTCGGAAATCAAAATGCAATATTTGTTGGAGCAGCGGGCAGCCATCAAATTATGCGTTCGGCTGAAAAAAAACGGTATCAAGACCCTGGCCATGATTCGGTAAGCCTTCGGAGATGAACCCATGTCAAAGAAACGGTTGCGCGAAAGGATTCGCCGCGTACGAAAGGAGATCGCCAACACCTGGAATTTGCATCACCACAATGCCCTCTCACACTCAGCTCTTGTTGTCCTGGAGTTCCTCGCTAAACAAGGTGTGGCAACACTGCCGCAACCACCGTACAACACCGACTTCTTTTCGTTCCCCCGCACCAATCGAAGCCTAAATGGACGCCATTTGGAGACGTTTGATGGGGTGAAAACCGCTTCGACGCAGTGCCTTAAGGGGGTTCCGTCTTCTGCCTTACAGGGTGCCTTCTAAGACTGGAAGAAACGCTACAAAAAGTGTATTGACGCCCGAGGGGCGTATTTTGAAGAACAATAAGTGTTTGCAAGTTTATTAGCAATTAATTTTCCGAAAAAAAAAATTCTCGATACTTTTGCGACAGACCCTGTATATTAATAATAACAGAAAGCAAATACAGTGTTTGTTTTATTTTTATAACAAAAAAAAGGTTAGTACTAAAAAACTTTTCTCATAATCATTTTTTCAACACATTCCATCTCTTTCTGAAAATCAATTCATATATTTTTTATTGAATTAGGCAACGTGTTGTATTTTTTTATTTTGTTACATTCAGATTGAAACATATGCTGATTCGCAATTATAAACAACAATATAGCACGAACAGGTAACAAATTCACTGAATTGTACAGCAATGATTTTGGTATATCGTGTCTGTTCATATTCAGCTTTGCTTAAGTGAAATTTGACTATGGAATATTGAACATTTTGAACTAAATTAAAATTTATTTTTGTTGAATGTTCCCTTGTAGTTATTCCATATCTTATAAAGGATTCCGCCAATGATAGATATATTATTCTTGGGGTATTTCGTGAAACAAAAAAATTAACCTTTAATTTGCTTATATATCTAATTCATTAATTTATTTATATCTATATATTATACAGAACCATTTTACATAATATGTTTTTTTTTAGTATAATAAAGATGCTTTCTATTGTATTTTATAATGTGGAGTGTGAGGTAGGTTTGAAGAGGTGATACTGTGAATGGGGTGTTATATGTGCCGTGACCACCTCACTAGGCTTAGATGTTCACGTGGATGCGTTAAATGTGGTAGTAGTTTTACTATATAAATATAAATTAGGTATAGGATTTCAAGAAAAACACATTATTTTGTTTTTGTTTTATTTACAGAAATCAAAAATCAATTAAGAAATAGTGATTCACTCAAATCCTATAAAAAATAATAAACGTGTAATCGTAGATACTTTCGACTAAGTTTGATCATATTAAAGTATATTGCACAGAAAAGGAGAGAATAGTATTTATGGTTTAGGTTTATATTTGGTTTGGTTTTATGATGTTTTGAATAACATGAATACCTTTTATTTTTTGTCCAGGCTGTGACATATTTTTTGAGATTAATTGTAGATATTATATTTACAGTCAGTAGTTGTTTCAGAGTGGTGGACATGCAATTAAAAGTGTTTTTTTGCCCGTGTGAGGTGTGTGTTATTGGGATATTCAGGGTTTTATTTGTTGAGGATCTGGTTGTTATTGCGGTTTGAGGTTGTATTGGATTATGAAGTTTGTGTAATGATCTAATTACGGATTATCTTATTGGATTAATATTACGTATTCAGGGAGTTACATTTTGGAAGATAAATATTAATCATATCTCTGTAAAGCTAAAAATTTCTTTACCTTTCAAAACGAACAAAAATGACAATAATAATTAGAATAAATAGAATAAAAAGCACCTCAAATAATTTTCAATTTCTTATATTGTGTCCTCTGCCTGAAAAACTACATTTACAATTATCTAATAAACTGTGTTAACCTGAAGTGACCTACCGGGTAAGTAGGGTCGCCTGTCTGGAATCTCAAATACATGCTAAATTTCAATAGTATAGAACAAATATAAAATCCGGTTCCAATACAACAATAATTATCACCGTGCACTCCGACCTCTGCAACTACAGCGAACGGTAGCCGAAACTATATTCTTGTATAAAATCTTAAATAATGTAATGGATTGCCCTGAACTCCTATCTCAAATTAACCTTAACATACCATCGAAACGTACTCGCCACAATAAACTATTTTACACATTAAACAACAAAACAAACGCTGCAGCAAATTCACCAATTTTCCGTGTTCTCCAAACATTTAATAATCTTTGTCCCAACCTAAATCTCGACATATTTTTTGACTCCCTACCGTCATTTAAGAAAAATATTACTCGTAACATCAATGCGCAATCACAACTCAGTATATAGCACTATTCAGACATATAGGTACACATAAACGCTCACTCGCACACACACACACACACACACACACACACACACACACACACACACACACACACACACACATACACACACACACACACACATACACACACACACACACACACATATATATATACAGACAGACACAGACACGTACACAAACACACACACTTTTACACTATACACTTTTTTCATATACCTTTTTATCTTTACCAAGTATCATTTCCTAGCATTGTACTAACCCCGCCCGGTAAAATGTATATAACCATTTACTAGATATTACATTTCTACATGTCTTTGGTACCGATCTTTGTAATAATTTTCTAAAACCTGTTATGTAACGAAAGGTTGACCCTGAGATGAGTTCTAGCTACTCGTCTTGGTAAATAAGCCTGGCAAGCAACCACATCATTTCCCTCCATAAATTAACCAATCAGGCGGTTCGAGCGCCCAATTAAACCAATCAGATCATAAATTAAAAAAACAGCAGCATGCGATACGAGCGCCCACGGCGGTTTGGGACCGCTCCTTGCTGCGCTTCACACTTCCCGTCTGGAACCCGAAGAGATAACTGCCTCTCTGAACTGCGTCTCTGAAAAAGAGGCGGCCATTTTTGTTATTATTTATTTACGAGCAAGTACAATGCAGGCGGGCTGACACCCGCAGCTAGACTTGCCTCTTGCCGTCAAAACACTCAACATGGTGCCCTACTAAATATAAAAACCCATTAAACTCAGTGTAAATATGTCCAGCCTTGGCGTCATCACCAGCCGCCCCCGCCATTCGACCAGAACACCATGTAAGCTGAATTCCCATCTGCCCATAATGTGTTGATTTAATCCCCTGTTTCATCTGCATAACTCGGTTAGAGATTCCAATCAGAACGAGAGAGATATTACAATAGAATCCTACCTATATTGAGACATTCTTTTTACTGTCTACACGATTATTCTTAACCCATCATATTTGTCTGAGTTGCAATAAACACCGAGTTTGAAAACACTTCCCTGTACTAATTTAACCTAGAAATAGAAACGCCCTCAACCCAATTATAAGATTGCGATCGATTCGCGACCCTGTATGATAAGAAGTTGATGTACCCTGCCGATCTGAGCTAGGCTAATGTCCGGAGCAGACTTCAACATCGAGGAAACCACCTCCAGGGTAAGTCCTGCAGATTGTAATTGTCTCCCATAACTTCCCCTGTAACCCAACCTTCCTCTTCCCCGTTTCCCCTCTCCCTGACACTCCCAGTTTACACCACACTGGATTTCCAACTTAGGGGCTTTCCTCCAACCTAACCTTCCCCATCCCCTTCCCTTCTTTACAAAACAAACCTTGTAATTTTACACCACTCATTTTATAAATGTACTGTTTATTTCTAAAATATACAAATAAATAAATGTACATTTTTATGGAGCATCACCCTCATTGGTGATATACTCATCCAGCACATATGAGCTGGAGGATGCAATCAGCCTTAGTCATACATTGTTATAATAGTTTATCCGTATTTAGCACTAGGATAGAACCTTTAAAAACATATATTTGTACAGGACCCTTGAGGTGACTTTTCATAATGACGGCGCTATAATAATAGAACAAGCTTTGAAGAAATCCATATTGTAGGAGGTAGGAAACATAGAGGCCTGCAAATTATTCCATAGCCGAGCTGTTGAACTCAAAATGACTCGTAGAAACGACGCGCGTTTGACGCGTCTCCGACTATGCACCTATGCCGAATGGATCAATGACGCTTCCTCGGAGTATTTTCCATTGAAATACCGTTGAACAAGGGCAGTGTTCCCACCTGACGCCTGTGCTCTAAAAATTGTAATCCATTTATTGATAAGAGAATCTATCAAACGGACCGCCCGCCCGTTTCTGCACGGAGTCAGAGGGTTTTTATTGTATTTTTTTTATATATCACGTGACCTAAATCCCTCTCACCGTGTCCCAGTCCTTAGTTATAGACCTTTTTATTAAAAATTTAATTACTAGCGTAAGCTGTACCGTGATATATTACCTTCATATATCTCTGTCTCCCCCTAATCCGTCATCTTAGAATACACCAAAAACAAACGCGTTTCAACAGAACCACTGCTTACGCCGCGCCGGTGAAACCCTTACAACCCGTTTTTTAAACAAATTTACGAGTGTATTACTTCGGGTTAAAAAAATCATTTTCTACGTTTTGATCGCACGATTTATAGGTTAAATTTAAGGGAGAGGAACGTACCCCAGTAAGTCTTGAGGGTGTCGATAAATATTTATTTCCAAGGCTGTACAAGGGACAGATAAAGTCAATAACTCCGCTGTAGCCTAGATTTAACGTGATATACGGGATATGGGGTATTGCATTAGGCCTTCGGCTGACCGGGGCCGGTAGATCTCGTACAGTATAAATTTGTAAACAAAAGTTGTCGATATTATTTTTCCACAGGTACATAAATAAATAAACGAGCATCGACAGTTAATGTTTTTTTTATTTAAATTTATATTTATAAGTTTTGTTATAGTTTACATAGTAGTTTGGTAGTCGAATTACGGTTGGTTGAATTAACATTAACTTCACACAGTGAAAAAAAATTCCCTCAGGGCCTCTGTCATCTTTGAGGATGCTGTGTGGAGGGTCTTTTTGGGGAGAGGAAGGACTGAACATGAGTTTTGAAATTTTGTTGGAGGGAGGTAACACAGAGGTCGGCAAATCGTTCCACGGCCGTGATGTTGAACTCAAGAACGACCCGTTCTTCGACAAATATTAACCGTGTACACATGTTGGGCGCGCGTTTCACACCGTTTGTTAAGATAGGGGATTCTTTCAATCGAACCGCCCGTTTTTACAGAGTCAAGAGTTTTTCAGATATTTTGGGGCTCCGGACCAAAGGTGGCTGCCAAATTCTACTAAATTTGAAAAAAACGTTGATTTCCCAATGCGATTCTTGCACACATTTTCAACTGGTTTAGAAAAAAATGGTATCATTAGATTTTTCCACTGTTTATATATGATGCGGATAATCTAGAAAAAAAAGATAACATATTAGGAAGCGGAGTGTGTGGTAAGACAGAGTTAAGTGACGCTCCATCCTCTCTGCTTACCTCTGCGGAAAAACTGAGTGATGTGTGTGCCTTTTAATAAATTAACCGTTTGCGAGTTTTAGCTCGGACGTCACTATAGGACCTTAATGATTATTATTAACTGTTTTTTGTATTAATTTCCTCTTTTTTTCTTTTTTTTTAAATAACTATTTATTCAAGAAAAAAATACAATATTTCATCTGTATATTACAACAATAAATTTTTATAGTAATACATCATTGATACGCTTCGTGTAACCTTAAGTGACCAGCTCAGGTATGGGGGCTCCATCGAAGACAAGTCGAAGCCTCTTAGAAGCTGGGCGTATTGTACATAGCTCGCAGATACTTTAATAGTGCACAACTGTTGATCCCGTAATAATAATAATAATAATTGGATGATTTGTATAGCGCCGTTTTTGTTAAAAATCACCTCAAGGGCTCTGTACAAATATTACTTCCGGTGGGGGTGGGGGTGGCGGTGGGCGTAGGGGTAGGGTAGGGGTAGGGGTAGGGGTAGTAGGTAGTGGGTAGGGATAGTGGTGTGTGTGTAGGGTAGGCAGTAGGTAGGGCAGGGGTAGGTAGGTAGGCAGGGGTAGTAGGCAGGGGCAGGGGCAGAGGGTAGGGCAGGGTAGGGGGTAGGCAGTGGGGTAGTGACGTGCAGGGCAGGGCAGGGGCAGGGCAGGGCAGGCATGGGGCAGGGCAGTAGTAGGCCATCGGTAGTAGTGCGGGCACGGTAGGGGTAGGGGTTGGGGTAGGGGTAGGGGTAGGGGTAGGGGTAGGGGTAGGGGTAGGGGTAGGGGTAGGGGTAGGGGTAGAGGTAGGGGTAGGGGTAGGGTACCAAATTATTATAAACCTTTTTAATATCTTATTATTACTAGCTACATATAAATATGTTTTCATAGTAAAACTAATACTTAATTTTTAGGCCCAGTTTACTGGAATTCACAACCTCAAAACTATTCATTACCCCGAGCAAGGCCGGGTACAGGTCAGCTTGTATAATTTAAAAAATTTAGTAATGCTGTGGATACATTTCCATATTGTCTTACTTTCCCAAGCATCCTTCAGGTGAAAATTCACAAAAGTGGCGAAAGAGAAATTAGCCATGTGTAAAGAATTAAAATCGACGTTTTTATTTCCCGAATCAAAATCGGCGCTCGGAATGCAATCATTTTTCCTCGTCGAATTTAAAATACTGCACGTTCAGTTTGGTGCAGAGGTGTTGATTTTTCTACGGCGGGTTTTTTTTCTATTGTGATGTCGACCCTTTATTAAAAAAATAGTCCACGTATATTCTGTACCAGTATAAAATATCGCACGAATAATCAACTATCACAACCAATTTTGTTATTATTTTTTATGTGATAACGCGCAAGAGTCCCAACTTCTCCCAACCGTCTGGAGCCAGTTAGACTAAAACATCGCCAATTGGGGTATGTTGTAAGGCTGAAGGTATTGAGGAGGGGAAGGAGATGGAGCGGAGGAAGGTGGGAAAGTACCTGGCTATTCATACCTGGTCACAACAACGTTTTGATTCTGAACGGTGATCTTTCACCAGGGCGATACTGAAAGTATCTACTACTCTGGAACGTGCCGCAAAAATACTACATATTGTTTTAATTGATTAAATTGTGAAGTAACACAAATTAATAAAATGAAATTTAAATGCGCAATTTGAACCAACGACAGCCAAATTCGTAGCCAAAGATGGTAACCACTCAACCACGGAGGCTATCATTTCTAATAATACCATAAGGTGTCTTAACATGCTTAATTTCGTTTTTTTTATCTTTTCTCCTTTTATTCTATCTTAAATTATGCTATATTTTCGTCATTTCTTTTTATTATTTGGCATCCCTACCAAGTGCTACTACCTAAACCAAAAACTGTGCATCCAGTGAATATTTTAACTGTATTATTAACACATGTGCACTTCCCAATGCTAATTTTATAAATATGATCATCTTAATAAACTAATTAACTAAATTATTAAAACTCTCAGATAGAAGACTTGTTTCTGACCTAACTTTTATTTTCAAAATTGTTAATGGTTTTATCGACAGCCCTGATGTAATCACCTAAATTTAATTTAATATTCCAACTGGATCTACTCGATCTAAAATTTTATTCAATTGTAACAATAATTTCAGGACTGAGTCGTTCAAAAATTCTCTATTACCTAGACTTCACGCAGAAGGTAATACATTTTCAGACATATTAGATATGTTCAACTGCTCGAAATACTATATTGCATACATCCTCAACAATTATTAATACATGTGTCTAGAGTAAAAGTATTAGTGAATGTGATGTACGTTTTGAATATTCGCCTTTGTAGATAATTGTTTGGAATGGTACATACCCAATGTTATTCCTGTATTTGTTCGTTATACAAATGAAATATTTAGTTGTTGTATTTCATGAAGACTATCTATTTTATCAATGTACCTACTACTTTATTGTGTTTTGCACCTGTGCGACTATTGTAACTAACTAAATATGTAAAAGCGTGTATAGTGCGTATATATTATAATAAATAAATACTCCGTTAATGTTCCAAAACAATAAATAAATTAATATTGTTTATTATTAGAATGAACGGTGCTAAAGTGTATCAAAAAATAGTATTACAACCATAAAATAAATATTACGCAACTGAAATGGCCTTCAGACGAATACGAAAATATTCCAAGCAACCAAAATAATATATCAGGGTCTATTTAGGAATTTTACCTTAAAAGGACCTTTCGTTATTTATTCTAAGACCGTTTTACCTTGACTCCCCGGGAGTGATTTATGTATGGGAATAATGATCTCAGAGGACTCTCCCTACATAATTCAAATGTATGGAAATTCCTTTTTATGGCGCTTTTTATCATTTTTTAAAGGGGTATTTTTATATGGACGAAAATTGAATAACATTTCTTAATGTTTGCGAATGTCTGTCTACCAAAGAATACAAAAAAAATCTATCTTTTTATGATTCCACAGTAAGCACCTCCCTATTGTGCTTTGTTATAGATAGATAACATCAGTGGCTTCCACCAATTTCCGAATTGTCGATTTTCCAACAAAATAACTACAATGAAGAAGGTTATATTAACGTGTAACAACACAATTATACATATCAAGGAATAATTTTTTTCAGTAAAGTGCCTGAAGATATTGGAATAATAACAGATACTCTTTTTCTTAAGTCGCTTCCTCATTGCTGAAGATCGTGACCCCCACTCCAATCTCCCTCGTGTACAAGGCTCCTCCGCTCCTCGCGATCCTGCGCTACGTGGAGAGCCAAAGACACCGACGTTCCGAACGCCTGCAAAATTTGGTCACTCCAACGCATCGGTGACCTTCCTCTGTTTCTCCTGCCTTCCACTTTGCTAGTGACCATGAGCTTAACCAGGTTGGAGATCTCGGTTTGGCGAGCGGCATGTCCAAAGAAACTGAGGATACGCTGTAGGCAGACAATTGATAGCCTATTGTGGATGCCAACCTCCACATTTAGAGGTTGTCTATCCGCTTCCTTTCGCTGGCTCCTTTGAGCGTCTATGTTTCCACACCGTAAAGAAATATGGGGAAAATTACCGCCCGGACGAGTTTCATCTTATCAGTCGAAATTTTACTGGAATGTCCTTCGCTGAATGATAGCTGTCATCCGGGAGAGTCGGAGCCGCAGTCAAGCAAAAAAGTTTTTAAGCCTAAGGATAAGGATAATATCTTATCCTTGAAAAGAATGGGAATTATAGTGCTTATGAAAACAAAACAAAAAAGCAAATTTAATATAAAGTGGACAATTTATGATTCCACTATCGGTATTGCGAGACGCCACTGGCAATTACGTAAAAAGTTGATTCAATGTCATAAGTACATACATTTCTAAAGAAACGGACTGTCTGAAAAAAAGAATACCTAGAAATATCAATGTAAACAAAAATAAAACCTGTATAAATGGTTTGGCTTTCACAATTTCTTACCTCTCATCCCTAACCTTGTGACAAAATAAATAAATAAATACTCAAAGCAGATAAACTACAGCACATTGAAAATAGAAGCTGGATTAATTAACCTCAACAAAGAGAGGACTCAAAGGATATAAAATAGTAAGTCTGGTGTGCAGAGGTACAGATCGATATGCTAAATTTGACCGTCGAAAGCGTCACCACTAAACTTCGGATTTGGATTTTCATATTTACATATTCATAATGCATATTTGAGCCTTTTTTGATCGTTAGTGCATATTTGAGCTTTTTATAGTGATATCTGCATATTTTACCCTTTTTGATCGTTAATGCATATTTGAGCTATTTATGGTGATATCTGCATATTTTACACTTTTTGATCGTTAGTGCATATTTGAGCTTTTTATGGTGATATCTGCATATATTATCCTTTTTGATCGTTAGTGCATATTTGAGCTTTTTATGGTGATTTCTGTATATTTTACCCTTTTTGATCGTTAGTGAATATTTGAGATTTTTATGTTGATATCTGCATATTTTACCCTTTTTGATCGTTAGTGTATATTTGAGCTTTTTATGGTGATTTCTGCATATTTTACCCTTTTTGATCGTTAGTGCATATTTGAGCTTCTTATGGTGATTGATATCTGCATATTTTACCCTTTTTGATCGTTAGTGCATATTTGAGCTTCTTATGGTGATTGATATCTGCATATTTTACCCTTTTTGATCGTTAGTGCATATTTGAGCTTCTTATGGTGATTGATATCTGCATATTTTACCCTTTTTGATCGTTAGTGCATATTTGAGCTTCTTATGGTGATTGATATCTGCATATTTTACACTTTTTGATCGTTAGTGCATATTTGAGCTTCTTATGGTGATTGATATCTGCATATTTTACCCTTTTTGGTCGTTAGTGTATATTTGAACCTTTATGGTCGTTAGTGCATATTTGAAACGTTTTTGGTCATTAGTGCATATTTGAGCCTTTCTGATCTTTATTATATATTTGAGCCTTTTTTGGTCAACGGTGAATATTTGAGCCTTTCTGGTCTTTAATGTATATTTGAGCCTTTTTGGTCTTTAGTAAATATTTGAGCCTTTTTGATAGGTAGTTCATACTTGAACCTTTTTCCTCGCTCATTAGGGCCTATTTCAATTATAAATTTCTTTAAAATATGAGCTGTTTAAATTAGAAATTGTCGATATTCTTGTCTTCCTTGGGAAATGGTTGAAATAAATTAAATATTTTTTCAGAAACCCGCCGTTTTCCTGCAGAATTTCGCTGGCTACTATCAAAAATGTCCCAAAGAACAGGTTCCTACAAACATTCTCCTGTTTTTATCATACACTCTGGAGATATATTTGGGCATTGTTAATGCATATTTGTGATTATTAGTGCGTATTTTGACAATGATAGTGCATATTTCGCCATTTTGATACTGCATATAAACCAATATCCAGTCAAGATGGTTTCTCTTTTGGCCGCCTACAAAGTTAAGTTTGTCAAGCTGTAAAAATGTGGATGTTGAATTTGTGCTAAGAGTTAGAGAATTTGTTTAGTAAGATTGATTTAATTTTTTATATTTAAAATAAATACAAACATTCTTAGATACATATAGCCAGACAATAGAACTACTCGATTCAATTGAAACAATCATTTCAGGGCTGACTCATTAAAAAATTCTCTTTAAAGACTTCACGCAGAAGTAATACTTTATCAGACATAGTAGATATGTTCAACTGCTCGGAATACAAATACAAACAGACGATTATTGCATGCATCCTCAACAATTATTAATACATGTTTCTAGAGTATAAGTATCAGCGAATGTGTGTTATATTTTGAATATTCGCCTCTGTAGCTAATTATTTAGAATGATACTTAAACGATGTTATAGCTGATTTGGTTCGTGAGACAAATTAAATTATTTTACCTATGTACTTACTGTGATAAGTTTTGCACCTGTGTCACTATTGTAATTTGAATATTTATAACAAAATATGTAGGAGCCCATATAGGGCGTATACAATATAATAAATAAATAAATACAATTTGAATTGTCTCTGCTCCATCAAAAGACGGTGATTTTTTTTAACGCAAGTATTTTGTTTGATACACTTCGTTGCAAAGGTCAAGAGGAGATTAAACCAACGATTCACTTGTAATTTTGTCACATCACTGTTGGAAGGCACTGAATAAATCCACTTCTATGCATAATTATTTAAGTATTTCTAAATTAATTAAAAATTACTTTGCATTTGCCACTTTATTAATATATACATATCAACATGTTTCGAAAACGATGTTTTCCTCATCGGGAATATATAGAATACTAAAAAATAATAATGTCAAGTATCTTTGTTATTTAAAATATAATTTTTAAATTTATTATTAGTTTATCATTTGTCTATAAATATATGTTACATATTTATGATACATAAGTGAATGACACAGATAAGTTATGAAGGGAAAGGTTTTTAATTTGTAGATAATACTTTTTTCTTAAATAATAATTGGAAAAGCCTGATCTACATGATACATAATATACAAGTACATAATATAATATAATATGAGTGCATGACATTGTGAAAAAAAATCAATCAATCAGTGTTTTTTTTATGTTTCGGATGACGTAAAAAATTATGAAATTTCATAATACATAATATACTCCATGATATAGAGAAAGAAAAGAGAGAAACAAGTTTTTTTATTATCTTTAGTTAATAATAAGCCCTGACGAAGCTTCGGTGAAGCGAAACCTGGTTGTCGATCGTTGTTAATTCAATAAAAGTGGTGTTTTACAAATTGTCTTTTTTCATTTAATATATAATGTCACACCACAAAGTGTTTGCTTCCTTCGAAAAAACAATTAAAGAGTTTAACGTCATCGAAATTAAAATTTAATTGGAAAACTAAAATAATTAAAATACAAAACAAAATCGAAAAATAAAAATTTCCATACTAATCTACAAACAGAATGAGCACGTGACGTCAGTTGTTCGAAATGCAATGGTTTCAATATAACAAGGTGTTTTGATGAGATGATATTTTTATTTACTTTTAAATAATGATTTTTAAATTCCACGTATAATATTTATATATTTATATTAATTAATTAGTTATATGTTCAGAATCGTTGTTTGCTGATCTGTATGAATATATATTTGTATAGCCATAATATGTTTCACTAGAGATCCTTATTGTATTCTACCATAATAAGCTGTGAACTAATGACAAATGTACGATTTTCATAACTTCCAGCGAATCAAAGTCTTTGATCGTTCTAATTGAAAATTCTAGTGTATTCATACCCTTATTAGTTATTTGTTGTGTACCATTTACAAAATTTAATTGCGTGTCAAATTAATATTATATCATTAACTTATGATTTCCATATTCTAACCTACTCGTATGTTCTGTGCAGTTTTTCTTCCTGACCTTTTAGTAATTTTATATTATACCTTGTCAAATCAAAGATTGCCCCGGCAAATCTGACAAAGTCCCAATAAGAGCTTATGATTATATAGGTAGCATTCGGATGAAAATAGAGCCACCGTCACAATATAAAAACATATATATATATATATATATATCGATATTTCGAGCTCCCTCAACCGGCGCGTGAGAGAAATTCCTGATTATTTTCCTTTTCAGCCAAAAAACTAATCAAAACGGAAAATTTTCCCGAGCAATTGTTAAGCCGCCTTTTCGTATTGCCCTTCCCCTGCCCCTCTCCCTCGGCTTGACGTGGAGTTGAAGGAGGAATAACAACAAGCTGCTTGTTCTTAGGCTCCGTATTAGCAAGAAATTCCACTCGAAAGTAGGTACCTAATAATAAAAACACTCTAAAATGACAATACCTCCAGCTCCTGAAATTGTATGGCAACATGCTACACTATCGCCCTCTAGCGGCCCGAGTTGTACGAATTGTTTTTTTTTGTTTACATTTTAATAGATTTTCCGTGAAATACATTCTTACACTAACCCGCTGAAATAAAAAAACTGTATTACAACTAAACAATTAATAAACACATTGAAAACTTGGCTAACTGATAGAAGCTATTTGTATTAGATAATAAGGAAATATTATTTTATGTATCATTTATTGTTGTCGTTTATGTTTTTTTTTTTTAAGAATTTTTGTGGAAATATTTTTGAGTAAGATTTTTCAGAAATATTTATGTTTTAAGTTTGTTACACATGTTTTTATTTTATATAGATATATAAATATATTTTGTAACCTTAACTATAAATTTTGAGTTTTGAATAACAAGCTCCCGTTGGACAAACTACAAAATAGTTGTTAATTTCATAAAATGTAAATAAAAAAATAAAAAAATGGAAATACTCTAATTTTTTTCATTGAATCATGGAAATTGACAATTTAAAAAAAATTGCGTTAGGTAACCTGCCTATGATTTTACTCCTTTTTTGCTCATAAGTGAAAAAATATTAAATATTATTACAACAGTTATAAGCCTCGCCACTCGCCAATCGCGCTCGGTCAGGTGGATTAGAAAGAAAATTAAACACTTTTAAAATTCGCTGTGCGAAATATTTTTACTAACAATAATGCCGAGTCCCGAAGGATTATGCAGTCAGAATATATGGCCGAATAACAAAATACGACATACGTATATATGCAGTCGGTTTATATATCGTCGAAAATATATAAGTATGTCGTATTTTGTTATTGGGCCGTATATCCTCAACGCATACTCCTTCGGAGAAAATATTTCAAGGAGCGGATTTCCACTAAAGACGCCTGCAGATATAAAAATATCGGCTTTGGTCATACGGCCGCATATCCTCTATGCATACTTAGTTTACAAATGAACACGTACAGCAGAAATAATCCTTTGGCGGATCAACTGCCGAAGCGATCATTTGTTAGAGGGATCAACTGTCGGGGGGTCAACTCTCGGGTCACCCAAATACCATAGAAATATGACAATACCTCCAGCTATCCATACATTGAGATGACAACATGCTACACTAGCGTCTCTAGTGGCCCGAGTTGGCGGAACTATATATATGCAGTCGGCTTAGACAAAATATATTAATATTTTACAAATAATTCTTTAAAAATAATATACAGCATATTTGCGCACGTTCCAGAGTGGAAAATACTCTCAGTATCGCCCTGGTGAAAGTCCACAATTCATAATTGAAACGTTGCTTGAAATGGCTTTAGACGTATTTGGAGACCAGATCTGAATAGCCAGGTACTTCCCCACCTTCCTCTTTCCTATCTTCTTCCCCTCCACAATACCTTTAGCCTTACAACATAACCCAATTGCTGATACCATAGTCTCACTGGCTCAAGACGGTTGGGAGCAGTTGGGACCATTGTGTGGTATCACATTTTAAAAAATGTTTGCATTATTTTAGAAACGTAAGAATGAATCATTTACTGTTTTTTTTTTACGCTTCGAGGATGACATTTATGGTTCCTTCACGTTTTTTTATTATTTAAATCTAAATACTTTTTTTATTTCAGCCGTAATCATAATAATTCTACATAACGGTAATCGTAATCGTTAAAGTAATAATCGCAAACGTAATCGTATTCTCAAAGTGATAGTAATAATCGTTTCAAACTTTAAACGGCCAAGGACAAGGAAAATTCTCATTGGGAAGTTATGTTAATTAAGTATTAGAGATGATTCCTTGACCGAAAAATTCGCACAAAAACTTCTGTGAGAGTTTTTTTTACATTAGAAGGACGAATTTTAAAGGAAGATTTCAGAATAGATAACCAAATTATTTACATAATCCATATTTTTTAAAGGTCGACATATACCAATGTCCACCAATTAATTGGCTCGTGAATGGTAGCACAGTCCATGATAGCTTTTTGTTTGACAAGCCTCCAAAGGGCACACGAACTCCAGCGGGTCAGAGGGCTTTAAAGCAGAGAATGGACGGTTACCTCGAAAGAATTTCCTCTTATGGTAAGAATAACCTCGTCGAATTTAACTTGTCAAAGACCCAATCATGTATAAACCTCGTAGAATTTAATGTGTGTTACAGAGCGAAATCTTACGATCCGGTTCGTAATTTCATTTACATATTACATTGAAAAGTACCAATAGATCCAACTATACGCAATATCCCCGACTAGCTCAATCCCCGGACATATTGATGTATATAGATATACATTCACACATATAAACCGTGTTCTCAGTTCGTTTATTGACAATTAGAGGAATCACCGCTTCTAGAACATATAAATATAAACACATACATAAATAAATGTAAATGCAGGAATATGGGATTCAAATAAAACAATTATCATTTGCTATAAAAAATACCTTGCATTAAGGCCTATATTGATTAGCAATGACTCTAAAGCTCCAGGAAAAACTATAAATCTCTCTGTGGACGCAGTTAGCATATTAAAAGTTAGAATTAAAGGTGACTGAATTTAGAATATGGTTGTATCAGCAAAAAGAAAGTGGGATAAAGAAGTAAATTGGAACGAAAATAGTTACTATACCCGATAGGTGATTCGGCAAACTTCTGGTGAGGATGAAACGACAGCTCTCGACGCATCCCAAAACTAAAAAAAAGTCCCTCTACCCCTCGCCCGAACCGATCTACCTGCTCGGGCTTGTTTCTCACCCCAAAAACGAACGTCAACCATTACGCCAGGCCCAAGATACTAACAAGAAAATATAGTTCTTTCTTTTAAGTAATTCCGGGGCAGTTTGTTAAACTTTGTTGTTACGGACTTGCTTCATAACATGTGTCAAAGACCCAATCATGTCTGATTACGTCCAAAAGGATGGAAATGGCAATCTAGTCTCCTTCAACGGAAGCAATCTTCCCAACAAGCCCTATGCGCGGTGTAACCCTAAGTGACCAGCTCATGTATGGGGGCTCCATCGAGACCAGAGTGAATGGTGTTGACTACTACAATATGGAACAACACACTATTGCAGGGCGAACGAAAATGGCGACATTATTTTTGTTATTTTCAGTGATAACCATTCAACGTACATACCGGCAATTTTATAGAGTTCGCAATAGCTCCAACAATACAGGCCAAAAAGGCCAAAATGTCCAAAAATACTGCCAAAAATAGCAAAAATGCCAAAAATCCCAAAATTGCCAAA
The DNA here is from genome assembly GCA_022606495.2 of Halesus radiatus. Classification (NCBI taxonomy): domain Eukaryota; kingdom Metazoa; phylum Arthropoda; class Insecta; order Trichoptera; family Limnephilidae; genus Halesus; species Halesus radiatus. The sequence goes on along the minus strand of JAHDVE020003364.1, from coordinate 100,705 downwards.
ATTGGCACAGATTTCGAAAATGGCAAAAACGAAATATAGTATATTTGCGGCACGTTCCAGAGTGGAAGATACTTTAAGTATAGCCCTAGTGAAAGACCACAATTCAGAATTGAAACGTTGCTTGAAATGGCTTTAGCCGTATTTGGTAACCAGGGGCGCTATTCCCTTTATTTTTAAGGAAGATTCCTTAACTTTTTCCTTAGGGTTAAAGCCTTCTCACTTAACTGCAGTTCCGGTTCTCTCGGATGACAGCTATCAGCTGAATTTAGCGATCGACATTCATAAAAAATGTCAATGTTTTAACAAGAGAAAAACTCAATATTAAGTATGTTAACAATTACGTTATTATTTACTTCAAACATAATTTGCTAGTAAACATTATATATATGTTGACATTTTTGACAATTCACGTCAAACAGGACATTGAAGAGAATCGGTACGACCAGCCGAGTCCAATTAATTCGATTCCGAAGGCGGTGGACTCACTCCGAGTTCGCAAATCCGGATTCACTCGTTTCGAACTCACACTCAAGGAACGGCAAAGGTTTTGGATTGGAGTCAGAAACTAAAGGCGTCCCTATTCATTCGTGTAATCTGGACGATTTTTGATTCCGGAACGGCGAACCTATGCGGACCGAAAGAATGAAGACCGAATCCGAGGAATCGAGTCCATGTGGCTAAACTCGGAATTGGAACCGAGTTTTTAAAATAAGTGAAATGACCTACCTCTTCGGTCAGCACAAATTCAAATATCACTTTTAGAACTAGAGACAAAAAAGGTCATTATTATCTATTGAGGTAGGTACCTTTTTATAAATCGTGATCCTTCATTAAAATGCTTATTTATGATATTTAAAAATAAAATAAAAATGTATTATAACATAAATGTAATTGTTTTTAAAAGTTTTAGTACAAAATCTTATGTCACTTGAAGATATTTCATCACTTTGTGTTTTTAAAGAATCTCATGACAATCTATTATATTTAGGATCTTTTTACTACGTCTCACCGTAATTCCGCAGTTAATCGAGAAGTCTTTAACCCTAAGTAAAAACGTAAGGAATTTTCCTTAAAAAGAACGGGAATAGCGCCCCAGATATGAATAGCCGGATATTCTTCCACCTTCCTCTTTCCTTTCTCCTTTTCCTCCCCACTACCTTCAGCCTCTCAACATTCCCCAATTGGGGATGCCATAGTCTCACTGACTCCAGACGGTTGGGAGCAGTTGGGACTATTGTGCGGTAATCACATTAAAAAAATATGTGAATTTTCGGACCATTCCAAGTAGTCATATTATTTTTAATTTTGTAATAACTTATTCTTACATTTTTACATATTGTTGAACACCCTTATTTATTCATTGTTATATCTATGTAAACGTTTTTGGTAACAATCCGTTTGCTGTGTGCATCTACCATATACTCGTTTATATATTTATCTGTCTGTCTGTCCTTGATTTTCTCGAAAATTACTAGACCGTTTTTATTAGTGCTGGGAAGGTATAGAGTAGTTTTAATGAAATCCAATATGCAAAACTGTTTCTATAACGTTTTAAAATTAGTATGAAAAACATTGAACGCCATGTTGTATTGAGGTTAGTCCATAGATATACCACTTTGGCTAACCATAGATTACATATTCAAAAGAAGAAGATTTGTTTGGGTAGAATATTTTCAAAATGGAAAACACGAGTAGGTAAATACTGAAGAATAATAAATGTAAAGAATGAAATTAACTTTTCAAATTATTGTTTTTTGTTTTATTTCTTTCTTTAGAGATGGTAGATCGCTGTCAAATCAATTATGGCACCTAAACGACTAGCGGGGATTCACAACTTCATAACTTTATTAAAAAAAAAACGAGCAAGGCCGGGTACACATCAGCTAGTTATAAATAAAAATATTGAGCTTGTCCGATTGTCTAGTTCTAGTTAGGCATGCAAATAATGTGATCGTGTCAAATAAATATGGGCACTTTCTGGTTGTATGCGGGCTACCAATATTGCTCTTGGATGGTGGAACCCCGATAGATATCGAATGGAAATTACAGAACCATTTTAACTTATACATTGAGTACCTTGTTTACGATAATGGGCAGAACTACTGTAAATTTAATAACAATCAAAAACACAAAATTAATTTGGTTTGTCAGTTAGTGGGAGGTCATTTATATAAATATATATATATATATCAACTGTCAGAGGCACCAACTATCGGGGGATCAACTGGCGGGGGCCGGCCTCTGTCTTTCCTCCCTCCTACAACATGGGTCTCTTCAATACCCAGGTTCACTCCTTCCTATTCTTTAAAAGTTACTCCACATAACATCCCCGAAGATGACATAGAAATCATTTCCCTCAGGGTCTTCTGTGTAAAGGAACTGTAAAAAAATGATTTTCTGGTCTAGAAAGAATTTCGATTCTTGAAAATGTAGGATTATTTTCACCAGAAGTAAAGAAAATTAGTGTTCACAGACTCGCCCATAACACGGTTCTATATGTTTAGGTATCTTTTAGCTGATGTTATGCAAGAATCCAATAGAGCTGCATACAAAAACTAGTTACCTACCTAATAAAGCAAACTTCGAAGCATTTCTCTCGGTATTTCTCGATAGAATTCCCCTAAACCCTCGATCACACAGACCGATTTCAACGCTGCTATTTGACCAGAAGCATCGGAATCGCTTCGTGAGACAAGGTGATCGATGCGAATAGCTGAATTAGCAGCTTTTAAACATTTGCACGATCAGATTAGAGCATATATTATTTATTTATAAATAAATTAAAAATTACTTTGTAATCACCGCTTTATTAATATATACATGTTTCGAAAACGATGCTTTCTTCATCGTGAATATACAGAATACTTAAAAAAATAATAATGTCAAGTATAGACAAATGATAAATATATAACACACTAATGTACGAATTGACAGATTATAAACATAAACAAAAATTGAATAAAGTTGGTAAGCGATTAATCAAAAATGTTAATAAAAAAAATATTATAAAACATTATCCTCAATGTCTTTCAGGTCGTCTGTGATAATATCACATGTATTCATTTTATTAAAGACCAGCTTTTTATACCAATAATAACTAAGGCAAACATTTAATTAATTATAAAGATAAACAAGAGATATTAAGCCATTCTGGCATCTACAAACTTAAACTTAACTGCAACAATTGCCCGGCAATTTATATAGGTAAAATCCGCTTGAAACGTAAATATTAGAGTAAAATAACACATTATATGTTTAACAAGTATAGGTTTTTCAGAATTTGCCGAACACTAGATTAATACTAACCATATGTTTGGTATAAATACAGGAGTACAAGTAATACATACAAATGGAATAGGTTTGTGCCTTAATCATTTAGAACACTAGATTAATACTAACCATATGTTTGGTATAAATACAGGAGTACTAGTAATACATACAAATGGAATAGCTTTGTGCCTTAATAATTTAGAACACTAGACTAATACTAACCATATGTTTGGTAGAAATACAGGAGTACAAGTAATACATACAAATGGAATAGCTTTGTGCCTTAATAATTTAGAACACTAGACTAATAACCATATGTTTGGTAGAAATACAGGAGTACAAGTAATACATACAAATGGAATAGGTTTGTGCCTTAATAATTTAGGAGTACAAGTAATACATACAAATGGAATAGCTTTGTGCCTTAATAATTTAGAACACTAGACTAATACTAACCATATGTTTGGTAGAAATACAGGAGTACAAGTAATACATACAAATGGAATAGGTTTGTGCCTTAATAATTTAGAAGCATTACAAATATCAAAATCAAGTAGAAATAAAAATAAACAAGTTTTAAATAAACAATTAGATTTAACGCAAAGTCCGATTTTAAGGATGTTCCCTTTCTTCCCCTCCCCTTCTCATACCCCTTTACCTACTATTATATACTGTCTCTTTTTCCCACTTTCACTGTCTGCAATATGTAACTTAGTTTATATGTGTACGTTCCTGTTGAAAGTTGAGTTCAACCGAAACCGGTCGATAATGCAACAACGAACAACATAAATCCTACCATCTAGCCATATTATGGGTATTTGCATGAGTTCGGTTTTTCATTTGACCATTAATTTGAACGTATATATACATGGTTGTGGTTTTTTGAAAGATCTTCACATATACGGAGTAGTTTCTTTAGTGCGCTAAGTGATGGTGCTAGAAGAACCGAAAAGACAAATAAGATAAAGCGATGTCTAGTTTGGTGTTACATGGAATCGTGTATCTTTTTCATAAGTTAAGGAGTAACCAATTTAAATAATTCATCAAACTTTTCTTAAGTTAGCCGTACAATATTTATACAGACAAGTGGATCTTCCAAAGAAACCCGAATAGTTTACTCAGCTCGGCACAATTCAAACGGATCAGTCGTTTCAAAAATACAGAACGAGGTTCGGACGACATTTCTTCGACAGTTCACTGGCTACTTTCTGCTTGCAGTTCCAGATATTCCAGTAGCTCCGTGGGACTACTAGCGGCGATCAGTCGCCGCAGCAACATAGCAGCGTCGAAATCGCTCCGTGTGATCCGAGGCTTAAGTGACTATTCTCTCTATGTATGTCCCCACTGAATAGATAATACACACTAGAAATGCCATATTTTTTATTCTATGAAAGAAAATTACATTTTCACTTACTAATCTAGAATGATTACCTAAATAAATGCATTATAATTTGCAAACAATGCATTACAACCTACCTCCCTCCCCCACTCCCTCGTAGCTAATGAATTGCTTTCCATATAGTGTTAACGTGTGGTAATATAGATGTATATTTTTTTTTATATGAATACCGCACAAGAGTTCCAACTGCTCCCAACCGTCTGGAGCCAGTGAGACTATGGCATCCCCAATTGGGAATGTTGTGAGGCTGAAGGTATTGGGGACGGGAAGGAGAAGGGAAGAGGAAGGTTGGGAAATACCTGGCTATTCAGATCTGGTCACCAAACACGGCTAAAAGCCATTTGAAGCAACGTTTCAATTCTGAATGGTGGTCTTTCACCAGGGCGATACTGAGAGTATCTTCCACTCTGGAACGTGCGCAAATATAATATATATTATTTTGAAATGAATTAATTGTGAAACAGCACAAATTAATTAAATAATATTACTTGCGCACGCCGGGATTTGAACCCGCGACCTTCGGATTCGTAGTCGAGAGCCTTACCCCTCGACCATGGAGGCCGTCAATGGCCGGCATGGTGTTTAATTGTATGTTTTCATGTAAGGTATGTGTGTACTTGTGAGGTTTTAATGAATGCTTTGTTTTTATGTATGAGTTTAATATTTATTTTATGCATTAAAAAACATAATATTATATTCGTATTTTCTTATTATGTTAACAGTTTTGGTGAATGTTCTAGAATTAAAGTTAAACAGCTCTTTTTATTGCCATGTTTTATATAACCTGTAATTCATTTATTTATATTTCATATGCGATTCGCCAGATTTCAATTAAGTACTTTAGATTTAGATTAATTATTTGGTAACAGGTATGATAGTCTGTTAAAGTGCTAGTTGGGGATTCCACGTAGATTTGATTTGAAATCGATGTAACCACTGAGTTATAACATTTTGGTTCTAGCCCCGGGAAAGCCAATGAAAATACAGCACGCTGTCTCTCTTATACTGCCTGATATCGAATATTCCATTACATTTGATTTTGAATTTGTAATGAGAGCGAATTTAAAATTTGAAATTTGAGGCCCAAATGGCCAGACTTTTAGATAACGAAACATGACCACATCGCATTTCTTGTGTTTCTTCTTTGCTCTATGTATGTTCCCAACTCCCGAAGTAAAGATTTTTGCTGGAATGTAATTTTTCGGGCGCGATCTCCGCTAAAGACGATTTTATATCCAAAATTCCAACCCCCGACCTCCCACCACCACAGAACTACGTGTCCAGAATCGAGCATCAAACTTCCTCCCAGGTTTTATTGCATTTCTACCCTCGACTAACTCTTCCACCTACTCCCACCTGTCAAAAGTCTAAGAGAAATGTGAATTTATGACCAGACTGCGAATAATCTTGAGAACGTTTGTCAGGTTTTTTTTTTAATTTTCACGTTAAAATAGTGCCGATTAAAATATGTTTAAAATAATAAGGAACACCAGCGAAAAATATTATAGCTTAAAAACAATGTATTTGTAAAAAGCATTTACTCCGTGTCTTCCCATGGTTAGTATACAAACACATACATTTGTAAATGAATTAATAATTACTTTGTATTTACCACTTTATTAATATACACATATCAACATGTTTCTAAAGCGATGCTTTCCTCATTGGGAATATTCAGAATACTAAAAAATAATAATGTCAAGTATAGACAAATGTTAAACACAGAACACAATAATGTAAGAATAGACAAATTATAAACACAGACAAAAAAATATTAAAGCAGGTAATAATTAATCCAAAATTATTATAAAACATCGAATAACAAATTTATATTAGAAATTAAAAAAGAAATTATTTTTATTATTAATATTGATATGAAATTTCTACTTAATTTTTTTTTTATTAATTTCTATATAGTTTTGACATCTTGAGGTAGGGTATAAGTATAAAAAATAGATATATATTAAAGGTCCTATTATATAGGAGATCCTGTGCCGAGACGAACTAGATTTTGAATAAAGGGGTTTCAGCGACTTTTACGATTATATTTGAACTTTACGGTTTGGGTAGGGTATTTCCAGTAATTTCTATAACGTTGTTTTAAGAATACTAGTCAGTTCTTCTTCTGTTAATTCTTTCTGCCAAGTTTAGCTGGACTTAAAGCAATTATTGATTGAATTACATTGTTTGATACTAAGTGGGAGTTTGTCGTATAATTTTACCGGTAAAAATTCAGAGCTTCTAAATAAATTAAAGAGATGGCTATTTTAATATGTATTATACTTAATTATATTTATTTATATATATATGGTTATTAATTATATTTAATTCAATATTAACACTTTTTCCGATTTCTAAAATTTCTAATTTGTCTAATTGTCAACCGGTTGTATTTAAATGTAAAAAAAATGTATACCTTTATTTATATCAAATGAATGATTGGTTTCTAAAATATGATTTGTAAATTCAGAATAGTTGTTATTATTTAAACACCTTAGGCGTTCCTTAACTCTAATACTGAAATTTCTACAAGTCTTTCCCGTTTAAAAATAGTTGCAATCGTTACTAATAATAATTTATTAATAATGACGCCACAAAATGAATACCAATCTTTTGAAGTAATTGCATGCATTTGTTTTGAACCACTTCAATTTAATATAATATACCGTTTGAGTTTGCCAATCATCTCATTTCAATTGATCAAATATTTTAATAAGGATAGGAGTTTAAATTTTTCACCGTAATAATAAAAGCAAATATTTGATAATTTAGAAGCACTGGAAATTATAAAATCCCTGAATAATAATTCTAGTATATTGAATAACCAAGTAAATTTATCGTATAGTTCTCTTTTCGATTCTTTTCCAATGAATCGCTTTGTTTTTTCGAAAATACCCTAATTATTCCTTCCCCTTTGGTCGGCTTCCACTCCAACACCTAAATATTCACGTATGTCTATCATTTATTTTTCTATTTTTATATCGTATTTTAGTTTTAATATATTCCTGACTAGGGAAAGGTACTTTCTAAACCGGTCGAGATAATTGTATTAAATTGAAGTGGTTCAAAACAAATTTACGCGTTTATATTATAAAAAGTATGTATTCATATACTCGTAGATCAACTAACTCTGATTCTGAATACACGCGTTTTATTCTAAATAATTATAATTTTTTTAATCATTGACAACGTATTAACAACTCTCAAAATGAAACATGAAACCGAAAAGAGACAGAAAAAAAGATAACGGTATCAACTGGGACTGTTTTCCAGGATGTACATGGTCCATCCGGGATCTGGATAAACCACGAGGTGGTCAGAGTACATACGTATTTTGGGAAATGTGATCAATAGCATTGGACAAGGAAAAAAAATATTTTAATACCTTCCGGTCAAGTTTTTACTGATGGCACGTTTCGTGTATTTTTTTTAGCTGAACTTTGTTTTGAAAACTATACATCGAATAAAAAGTAATATAGAAGAAATTTGTAACTATTTGTACTGCAAAGTCCCCTGGCACTGCCATAAAACTTGTTATTTTGCTTTTTATTCCATGAGCAATATTCAATTTGATTAATCCTCTACAAATAATTATTTAAAAAACTCTCCTATTCGAAGGTTGCACAGACTTGGTAAAAAGTGTTGTTCAATTGATATTTACATTAGTACTGTGTCCAGACTGAAATTCAGTTTATTTGAATGTTTTTATTAGATTTATCATGTACACCGTTTCTATCGTTGTGTTTATTATGTTATGTTCTGAAAAGCATCCGCACGGGGTAATAAAGGTTTACTGTATTATAAACACGCTTTACAACTCTTCGTGTTTTACAACGTCATAATAATTATAAACCAATTATAACCCGCCTATTGCGCTGTAACTATCTTCTTACTTCTATTATGCTGATGTTATTGTATTATATTCTATAGAACTAAATACTTATATTGTACCTACGTACTACGTTTATACTTTTATTATTATTTTATGTACTGTATAATTTATACAATTAACTATAAAATAAATTTATCTTTATATAAAAGCCTTCTAGGTGTCAATTAATAAATAAATAGATTATTCTTGGAATATGTCATCTTCAACCAGTTTGTGGAGGTGAGAACTGACTCGCCAATTATTCAATTGAACTTTACCAGATTTTACAAGCACGATTGGTGATTCAAAAACTAAGAATCTTTCCACTCTGTCACAGAGTTCGACGAATTAATCCTGTCCTTCGTGCTGGGAAATTTGAAAAATTTCAATTTCAATATAGACATTTTTGAAAATCACTTTAAATGATATGGCATTGGGAGTCAAACGATTTCTTCATTAGTTTCAACGTTTTATTAAGTTTAACACCCTGGAGCCATTTTTCTTTCTTCTGTTAAAACAGAATCTTTAAAGAGTCCTAAAAGCTTCCGTTTTACTCGCCGAGAAGTGATGCAATCGGGACTCAAATAATACTGGTATGAGATTTTATTACATCCGTACGTTTACCTCATCTATACGTAGGCAGAGAGTTACAATGGCGTATAGGCATTTAATTGTAGATATTTCTTATTTTGGAACTACAAAATGTCATTACATCAAGCTACTCAAAATGTGTTCTTCACTTTCAAATGTTTTCACATATTCCCGTTTGACATTTTGTTAGAAACAACACATAAAATGTGTTCTCCACATTCAAATGTTTTCACATATTTCCGTTTGACAGTTTGTTAGAAACAACACATAAAATACGTTCTTCACATTCAAATGTTTTCACATATTCCCGTTTGACAGTTTGTTAGAAACAGCACATAAAATGCGTTCTTCACATTCAAATGTTTTCACATATTCCCGTTTGACAGTTTGTTAGAAACAGCACATAAAATGCGTTCTTCACATTCAAATGTTTTCACATATTCCCGTTTGACAGTTTGTTAGAAACAGCACATAAAATGCGTTCTTCACATTCAAATGTTTTCACATATTCCCGTTTGACAGTTTGTTAGAAACAGCACATAAAATGCGTTCTTCACATTCAAATGTTTTCACATATTCCCGTTTGACAGTTTGTTAGAAACAACACATAAAATGCGTTCTTCACATTCAAATGTTTTCACATATTCCCGTTTGACAGTTTGTTAGAAACAACACATAAAATGCGTTCTTCACATTCAAATGTTTTCACATATTCCCGTTTGACAGTTTGTTAGAAACAACACATAAAATGCGTTCTTCACATTCAAATGTTTTCACATATTCCCGTTTGACAGTTTGTTAGAAACAACACATAAAATGCGTTCTTCACATTCAAATGTTTTCACATATTCAGGTTTGACAGTTTGTTAGAAACAACACATAAAATGCGTTCTTCTCATTCAAATGTTTTCACATATTCCCGTTTGACAGTTTGTTAGAAACAACACATAAAATGTGTTCTTCACATTCAAATTTTTCACATATTCCCGTTTGACAGTTTGTTAAAAACAAAACATAAAATGCGTTCTTCACATTCAAATGTTTTCACATATTCCCCTTTGACAGTTTGTTAGAAACAACACATAAAATGTGTTCTTCACATTCAAATGTTTTCACACATTCCCGTTTTTTTTACGGTAACTCCACACAGGAGACCCTGAAGGAAATAATTTCCCTCAAGGCCTATATCATCTTTGGGGATGCTGTGGGGAGGGTCTTTTACAGTTTGACAGTTTATTAGAAACAACACATAAAATCATCATTATTTTGTTTTACTTCATTTATTCATAATTTTTATTTGTGAATATGATTTTATTGTTTATCGAACATCTAATACATGGTTATTCCGATACATTAAATTTCAAAAATTGAACAAAAATCCCTTTTCGCATTGACGTAGTATAAATGGAGCAAACATCAGCGTTCGGAAAATGGGCAACATCGTGCGGCCCATTGGCATCATAGAGATAACACAGGCTTCAATCAATCACAATCGCCAGTACGAATCTTTGCATCATGACGTAGTTCGTAAACATCAGCGTTCGGAAAATGGGCAACATCGTGCGGCCCATTGGCATCATAGAGATAACACAGGCTTCAATCAATCACAAGTGTTCGCCAGATACGAATCTCCAACAATAACTGCAAGATGCCTACATGATTCAATAACTAATAAAGGTTTAAAAATACTCGGCTTCATTCTTCGAAATGGCAGAGACTTCAAGAATATTTCAACACTAAAATTATTATATTTTTCCTTAGTTCGTAGTCAAGTCGAATATAATTCTTCTATATGGTCCCCTCACTATAAAATTCACCAGGATTAAATTGAAAAAGTTCAACATAAATTTCTAAGTTACCTTAACTACAAACTCGGATTACCTGTTGAATCTATAAATTACAATTACTTGATGAAGGAACTAATATTGAAACTCTCAGATAGAAGGCTTAACTTTTATTTTCAAAATTGTTAATGGTTTTATAGACAACCCTGATATAGTCAGCTTAATGAAATTTATATTCCTAATAGAACTACTCGATCTAAACTTTTATTCAATTGTAACAATAATTTCAGGACCGAGTCATTCAAAAATTCACATTCAAAAGTTCACGTGTTTACCTAGCTTCAAGCAGAAGTAATACTTTTTCAGGCATAGTAGATATGTTCAACTGTTCGGAATACAAATACAAACAGACGATTATTGCATACATCCTCAACAATTATTAAAATACTCGTATGTGTCTAGAGTATAAGTATCAGTGAATGTGAGGTATGTTTTGAATATTCGCCTTTGTAGATAATTGTTTGGAATGGTACTTACCCTATGTTATTCCTGTATTTGTTCGTGAGACAATATATTTGGCACATCAATGTTACAGTTTAAGCATGCATTAGTACGGTTTTTCCATAGAGTAGAGCTAGGTCATTTGAAACTATTTAACCCTGGATAAAAGTGTCAAATGATGCTGTTTGTTTTTATATTATCTATTATAATACATATGTACCTTTTCAATATTATTTGTAAATGTCCATGTATAAGCCTGTAATGGGAGTAAATAAATACATAAATACCAACTAAATTAATTAATAAAAAATAAAAGAAAAATGAAAAGTAAATGAATAATAAGCAATTAATAAATAAAAGAATATTAAGTAATTAATAAATAAATTAATAATAAGTAATTAAAATAAATAATAAATATGTAATAAATAAAAAAATAAATAAAGTAAAATATAAGTAAATATAAATGAAATCCTCAGGGGGGGAAATCCCAGTGAGGATATTATTAATTGTTATTTTGTTATAAAAAAAGAGGATAATAAAACATTATTATTATTTACTCAGCTTGTCGAATGGGTAATCTGGTATTTGTCTTTCCTCGTCATATTTCAATGGGGCGATCTTGCGAGAATGCTATGTTTATTCTACTATTGAGGCGTGCTCCGAAGAGCCAGCATCATTGAAGCTGTCAGTAATGGTGCGATGTCGGGAAACACGCCAAACGCTCGCCCAACATTTGTACACACTTGACAATGCAACTAAAGGATCCCCAAAGTGGAGTTTGTTGTGACGCTAAAGGAAGTGGGGAGGGAAGGAAATATGAAGAAGGACGTTTTAGAAATACCTGGCTATTCACATCTGTTCACTAAACGTGGCTTATGATGTTTCAAGCACCGTTTCTATGCTAAATACTGGTATCTCACAGGGTCGAATACTGAGAGTATCTATTTTGAGATTTCATAAAAACAAAAACAAAAAACACGATCAATTGTAAAAATAAAATTAACAAAAAACACAATAAAATTTAATCTCATAAATCTTTCAGAAAACCATACAAAAATAAATACGTAATATTTAATAAACTCGGAAAAAAGAATAAATTAAATAAACTCCTCTTACTTCTGCCAAAAAGTTCGTAAAAGTTTTTCAATAAAAATTTAACCGATAGATAAATTTATGTCGAAAACTACAAAGTTGGGGAAAATTAAATTGCCTTCTAATTTTTTTCAAGAAGAATAAATCCAAACTCATGACTAAATGTTTTGGGGGATTTACGTTAGAGATTGAAAATAAATCGTATTTTCATGTAAATTCTGAACTTTTCCAGGAAAATACGTTTGCAGAGATAATTTTCATTGTTTACTAGTAGTCCAGTTTCGCGCGAGTTTCAGCGCAATATATTTTTCTTATTGGACAGTTGAAAAATATGATATAAACAATACAAGTGGTGGATTATGTTATTCTATAGCGTTGTGAGATGGAAATTATTGGGTCGATCTAGACAAGTTAGACAGAAATTGATGTGCTATTTTCATGATGCCAAAGCACGGTTCCATGATAATTCAACACACGTATGAATGGGCACACTTTTTAAAAGAGATATAAAGTCAATAAAAGTAAGAAGAAAAAATAACACGAAAATATAATCGGTCCTAGCTTAATAAAACTTTTTTTAATATCGAATCTCTTGTGGAATATTCAGGTAAAGACTCTCAGACCCGTTCTCAGGTAACAAAATGTCAACCGTGTACAAATGTTGGGCGCGCTTTTGGCGTGTTTCCCGACTGTGCATCGATGCTGAATGGATCAATGACATTACTTCCTCAGAGCATCTTTCATTGAAACGAGGTAGAACAAGAACAGCATTCCCACCTGACGCCTGTGCTCTAAAGATTGCAATCCGTCTGTTAAGATAGGTAAATCTATCACAGAGGTCAAGGGTTTTTTTTTCAGATATATTGGGGCTCCCGACCAAAGGTGGCTGCCAAATTCTGCGGTAGCTGCACTTCGAATTTGTACAGGGTAGGGAGTTGTTCACTATTAAAGTATCTGCGGGCTCTGTACAGTACGCCCAGCTTCTGAGAGGCTAACTTTACTCTGTAAAACCTCAGGGGAACCGTTCATTCTCTGCTTCAAAGCCCTCCGAGCCGTTTGGAGTTTGCGTCTCCTTTGGGTCACTCGATCACTTGCCAAACAAAAAGCTACCATGGACTCTACTGGCATTCGCGTAACAATGAATTGATGCACATGTCAAAAGGTCATTAATGTGCAATAAAAATAATGTAGGAGACAAAAACGATCCCTGTGGGACGCTTCCGTTTATTGAATCTGAAGAAAGGGTAAAACCGTCAACAACCGTCTGAATCGATCTCACCCTCAAAAACTGGACAATTCACGTACACAAGGATACGGGAAGTCCATAAGGAGGCAATTTGTTTACAAGTCATCGGTGCCAAACCCGTTCAAATGCTTTGGAAATGCTCAGTGAGACCGTTTGAGTCTCCCACCGTGATGTTCCAGGCACCGCCCCCAAACATGCGTCACATACGCGAGAAGATCACCGCACGAGCGGTTCCGCCGGAATCCGTACTGGCGGTCGTTAATAATTTTATTCTCCAGGTATGTGAGCAGTTTATCGTTGATCACACGTTCCATCACCTTGGACAGAACTGATGTGGTCGCTATGGGGCGGTAGTCGGGTTGGAGCGGTCACCTTACTTGGGTATGGGATGAATTACCGCTTTTTCCAACCAGAGGATACACACTTCACACTACACTTCAATGACACTTAATGTCACTGGAGACCAAAATTTCATTTGCATTGGTTATTCCAAATAAGGTCAGGAATCACTGGTTAATATAAGTCAGGTACGTCACCTAACACCCTGTATATTAATATTTATCATTTAAAATAACTCTCGGTCGTATCTTTTGTTATTTTCTATATCTTCTTCTGTTTCATATTTCCATTGAGAGTTATTGATGTTATTTTCAATCATTAATATTACATGAAGTGTAAAACTTCAATAAGCTAATTCTAATTTTAATATTTAGTTAGTTCAGTAGACTAAGCCCACTCTCTGGCGACCATCTTATCCCGCTCTCTAACAGTCCGGTAGGGAACGAACATTTCACGCGCCGCTTCAGACACTGCTGACTGCACAGGAACAGTCCACAGAGGGTTGACTTACAGAGGAAATGCTAAAAGTAATATATTTAGTTTTTTGCGTTTTTAAAGTTAAAATGTTTCAATCAAGCTACAGTATTTAATCCTGCCTCACACTTAGCATAAGTTTTATCCCAAATATCGCCATAAAACACCAAAACAGTATCATTTGCAAATACAACCGAAGCACCCAAGAATGATAATTTACAAAAGTCATTAATATAGAGTAAAAAAAAAATGAACCTAGAACACTACCCTGGGGAACACCAATCAATTAATTTATTTATACTAATATGTCCTTTAATCATTACTTTCTGTGTTCTATTCCCAAGATAAGTTCTGAACCAATATAGTGCTTTATTAGCAACAAGATTCGTCATCAATGGATACCTAATCACCATTAAAAAACGACGCAAGCCGCCACTGGCAAACGGTAGACAAGTAAACATTGTCCACATTTAGAAAATAACGAAAAACAAATTGTGCATCAGCGTGCTTTGCAGAAAAGGCTATTTCACAGTCCTGAAGGCGCGGACAATCGGTCACAATCAGTGTAATTCGTGACAATGGCGAATTCGCAGATAACATCGGCCATGACAGGCGATTGCTTCATTTTCCCGCGCGATTTTCGCGTCACCCCTCGGCAATCTCCGCCAATTTCCGGAATGTTTTCCAATTTTCTGCGGCGCGTGTGCCGTACTTTGCCGCGCTTATCAAAAAATGGTAAAACATTTTTCGTACAGAGCTGTAATTTTATGGCGGCCATGTTTGTAAATTAGGTTTTGGGCTGGTTTCCGTTGAAATCGTTGGGTTTAGTTTAAAAGCTTTGTGGTAGTTGGAATCATGTAAATATGACAATATCTGAAATGATGAGGTTTTAAAAAATATATACATATTATAGCAACAAAAAAAAACAAAAATGTAACGATAAAAGAGATAGGCATGGTGAGGGTACGAGTATTATGTTGTTAAAGCAATGGCGTGCGCTTCATAAATGCTTTAAATCTGTGCCTACCATAAAAAATGAGACATCAAAATAAATTTATAAAATCCGGCAATAAATTTATAAAGCAATCTAATCAAAACGTACTTTTCCATGAATTTGGTAAGGAACTTGTACGCTCATTTATTCAGTTAGCCAGGGCCGGTTCTACGATATCTCGCGCCCTGTGCAGTAAATACGTATTGCGATATTTATTTATGATATTTTTGTTTTTGACAAATAAGTTTCGCATAATTAAAAAAAAAACTCAGAAAAATGTTTCCTTAAACTATTTCCAAAATTCCCGGTTTCTCTGAAAAATAACATCTTGCAATCCAGTGACCGCAAAGTCATCGGGACAAGAATATAGACCATATATATGTGTCATTTCAAACCTGGGAACTAATGTGTAGCCTCTGATTGGTTGTTGCCTGCGCATCAGGACATACGGGACCTAAAGCACACGAAAATGATTCATAGAAAAACAGACTCTACGCTCGACCAACAATTATGCAATTCGTAAAAAAATTCCGTGGCATAATCTTTTTCAATACATTTTTTAACGATCATTCAGCGCACACATAGGCACCCTAGAGACATAGAGACGAGTTATTATGTTGCCAGTGCAATAGAAGACATAATTATTCCACGTTATGGGACATTATAGGTAATTTTTAAATGATTAGGGGAATAATTTCGGCCTTCAGAGATTTTGCTTATGTTTTTGCACAGTATGGACGTATGGCAGATCCGGCGTTGCAGTTGGCCACAACAATAAAAGGAAGATCATAAAAAAATGGCCATTTTCAAATATTCAATGTAAAATTCATACCTAAAGTTTGAAAAACTACACACAGCCTTTGTTCAATACGCGCCACTGTATAAATAGAATCAGGGGTGCCATAACTTTTTTGAATTTTTTTCTAAAATACGGTTGTTGACATTGTAATATGCAAGCAACTTATTAGCCATAAAATTTATTTTTACATATGGTATCCCTACTACAAACAAAAGACAATCGACTGACGTTCTGTTATGCACAGAACCGTGAATTCATTCGCTTTTCTGCCCCTTCCTGAATCGGTCGTGTAGTAGAACATACTAGTGACTTGCCGATTTGCTTTTGCATCACTTCGCGCTTATAAATTTACCTTCTGCATTTTGTTCGAGTTGAGAAATAAATTAATCAAATGGTGACCCTTCTTTTATTTATATCTCCGCGACAATCTTTAACGAAAACACTTGGTAAGTATTGGTAAGTATACACAATACACAACATACCGTCACACATATATAATACCGTTAAATTCGTTAAAACATATTTTAAAAATTTGTCTTCAAACAAATATTTAAAATATGCTGCATGTGACATACCATTATTCATTGCAGACACTGAAGTCCTTGCTACTGGCTGCATGTGACATACCATTATTCATTGCAGACACTGAAGTCCTTGCTACTGGCTGCGTGGGACATATCATTATTCATTGCAGACACTGAGGTCACTTCAACTGTCCTTGCTACTGGCTGCATGTGACATAGCCATTATTCACTGCAGTCACTGAAGATAAAAACTGAAAGTGTGTCATTGGAATGTTTATGTGCTCGTAGTAAGGCAAAATTTTACCTTACATACCTGCTTTAGAAAAAAATGATCAAACACTTTCAATTATCGAAATACTTTCTTGAGAACATAATCAAATACATTGGTCTATCTGCGGCCCAGGAATCGAAAGGTCTTGTGTATATTGCCCATATCGAGATGACTTGTAGGACTTCATTGAGAATTAGAGATACCCGGGTTCTCATCATTTTATTAAATTCCTTAGTAAGGAGTAGACTTGAGAATGTCTGGTGATTTGGAGTCCACATCAGGTGAAGTATTCCATCTTGTTGGAGAGGGTTCAGAAGAAATTCCTGAAATTTCTCTACCTGATCAAGTACGGCTACTACCCATGGCTCTATCCTACCGACTTTCTCTTAGGTATGCTTAAAATGAACCATCTGCGGGTCAGAAGGGATGTGCACATTGTTATACATTTCTTCAGACAGATTCGTGGATGGTTAGAAATCTCAGCCATCGCAGAGACCATTTATTTTTATGTTCCCGATAGTTATCTCCGTCACGGACAGCATAGACTGTTTTATCTCCCGGCCTGCAGGACCATCTTACCAATGGGGAGGGCAATCTAGTTGTTGAACAGAATCAATTCGAATATTGACATATTTAGCATCAACGAAGCTGCATTTAAACAGCTAGCTTTGTTGCAGCTAGTGTAAAATATACTTACTTTTTAAATTTATTTTAATTTTATACACCGTGTTAAATCTCACTGTTTAATGTTTATCCACATATTAATGTCTTTAAAAACGCCTTAAATTGGAAAACATTGAGATTTTTAAAAAATAATAAATTAATTTTTTTAACAATCAGTTTTATTTCAAATTGCTATAGACTAGGAATTTATAAACTTCTAGGGATTTTCTTATCGGTGACAAAAGTGCATCTACGTTTTGTAATATCAGCTGTTTTTTTTTGTTGGAGGTAAAACATATAAAAATTTAACAAAAATAAATAATTATTTTTATAAACAATAATTATTAGCCTGAAACACTCATCCAAATTGAAAAAACCTTCCGAGAAAAGATAAATGTCGCCGACAGGACTCGAACCTGCAACCTTCTAATATCCGGTCAGATGCTCTACCGTTGAGCTACGTCGGCTTATCGCAAACCCGCCAAGTTAATCAATATATACTAGTGTTTCATTCAATAATCACTGTTTTTTATTATATTTCACCTGTAAACAACCAACTTTATTAGTATGAGAAAGGCTTGTAACGGCTAAATCCCTCAATAGATGGCGTCGAGACAAATTATGTCTACATTTTATTGGTGAAAAATGTTTTGACTTGTCAAATATTTATTAATTGATAAACTAAAGTTCTTAAAAACTTAAGACAAGATTTTTGTGCATAGCGCAAAGGGTAACAATTATTTTTATAAACAATTTTTTCAATTTGGATGAGTGTTTCAGGCTAATAATTATTGTTTATAAAAATAATTGTTACCCTTTGCGCTATGCACAAAAATCTTGTCTTAAGTTTTTAAGAACTTTAGTTTATCAATTAATAAATAAATATTTTTTTAAAATTGATTAATCATATCATTAAAAATATCTATTTCGTTGTTAGAGCAGTGTATAGTATTTTAATTTCTTAGTGTCCGCGGTAAAGGAGAGAAATAACCCGTTTAGTTTATCAATTAATAAAAATAAATAAAACCAAATTTAATACTTTTTTCAAAGGTTTGTTATTTTATTATAAAAATATAATTTTTAAACAGGTTCTTATATTATTTGTCAGTTCCCTAATATCTAACATTGTATATTGAAGGTTAACAGTCAAATTGTTAAAAATATTAATGTTGGTTTGCAGCTGGTTGCAAAGGGTTGGGCTCGCACCCAGGCGTATGCGTCTCGAGTTTAATCCTCTGCTAGCTAAGTCCTACATCACAACTTAAGCAACAATTTCACATTTTTATAATGGTAAGTTAAATGTTGTCAGGTTATTCGTAGCCCGGGAAACTTTGTTTTTCTTTGTATAAAAAAGATAGTTTGACTGTCAACCAACAATAATATTATTTATTATATATTTTTTGATAAGCATTAAATGCATGATTTTTTATCACATTTTGTCATCAACCAGTGGCGGCTAGTGACCTTTGAGTGTATGGAGATTTAGATGGTAGGTAGGGCAGTGCCCTACCTACAAAAAATTACATAACTTTCGGCTTCAACAACATCAATAACGTCGTATTTTTCAATCATAGCACTCTAGCTCACTCAAAGGTCACGAGCCGATACTGTCGTCAACTATTAATCTGCAATCTACATGATTTATAAATTTAAAATAAATAATAATAAAAAAGCAATCAATGTCAATAAAATTGCAGATAACTGTATAAAATTTATAGATCAACGTAACTATTTTCAGCTTGCAGTGTCATTTCCAAAAATATTGAACCGCATGGAAATGTCCTACAATTTGAAGGCAATGTGAGTAGGAGTATGGTACGTATAGAGTAAAACTTCGATTTTACGTCACCCCTATTTCACGTTTTCCCACTTTTTACATCGAAAACCTGAGGTCCTATTTTTTTCCTCCCATTATTATACAAATATTTCCCCTAATTTACAATTTCAAACATTTTCAGCGACGAGTTTTACGTCAGTTTCACACTGACTACTTGAAAATATCGCTAAAATCCAAAATTAGACTACCCGAGAGCTTAAAACAATACACCGAGAGTGAGCGTGCTGCCTGCCACCGTCGCGGTAGAATTCCGACAGTAATCCGGAAACAGGAAAGTCACTCACTTTATATATAACAGTAATGTGTGAGAAAGAGACGAAGAGAACATCGGCACAACCAACGGCTGTCAAGTTATTAATTAAGTTAGCGAGTACTCACCAGCGGGGTTAAGCCATCGCCTTTACGTAAATTTGAAATCAGCTCCTAGGTATTCACCTTTTTGAAAACGTAAATTTCACTAGAACAATTTCTAGAAATTTGTCATAACATTTTATGGACGTTTACAATAGTTAAAACTGCAATTTGATTACATGTTACTTGTACTGTTTTTCCTGTGAAATTATGTTTTTCTAACAATATTAACTTGCAATTCTCAATTATTTACATTTTTAACCGTGTACCTGTCTCAGAATATGACAGTTTGACACGGGCCCATACTGGTAACGCGACGCACTTTCAAGCTACGCGTTAATATTCAAGTAATATCAAGTTTTTAAAAAGATATATCAATTAATGCAGAAAAATATCATTTCAAATTATTAATTCACATATATGACATATTTATATTTGACAAGCCGGTAAGTGCCGCAATGTCAATTTAATCCATTACAATTATAATTATATTGCGGAATATATCGTATTCTTTAGAAATATGACATGGTAAATCAAAATTTGACAAACGTGTCGGTGAGCATCGCAACCTCAATTATACGGGAATATTGAAGTAATGTTAAATTAAAACAAATAAATAACGATTTTCCTGTTTTTTTCATAAGTTTCGATTTCCGCAGGAATGTGTAAAATTTTTCGTAAATCTAGTACCAAAATAATATTGTGTAAGAAATTTGATTTTGTCAGAAAAATTTTTATCCAGTTAAAGTTACAAAAACAGTTTTAGGTTGTGATCATTTCAGAACAAAATTCTTTTGCGAGTGTTAAAATGAGTTGATTTTTCGAAATGTGTATAAAATCGTAAAATATTTCCACAATGAAAAATATTGGAATACAGGAATGTATGGAGAAGAGAAGAGACATAGATTTTTCAGATCAAAACAATGACAAAAATTGAGGTTCTGTGGCTTTTCAAAGTAGGGAAGTTTTACAGTTTATTCGTATTAATGATTTAATAGAAAATTGAGTATGTACCTAACAATTCTATTTTTCCATACATTTTTCATCTCCTCAGTTTTACACATTTTTGTATCATTCCTTTGAAAAATGCAAAAACGAAGTTTTATTGTATCTAATTTGGGGAATGTTGTGAGGCTGCCTTGTGAAGAAAGCTGTAAGGGGAAGATTGGAATATGGCAACGCCAATTTGGGGAATATTACGAGACTAAAAAAATTGGAGGGGAAGAATATAGGGTAGAAGGATGGATAATAACTTAGAATAGTGGAAGTGACCCAGAGGCAGATTGAGAGAGAGGTGGACTGACTGCGTGAAAGGAAATTGGAGCAGAATGGTAAGACAGTGATGATGACAATTAGCCAGTAGACATTGCTCCATGAAAATGTCCATCAAAGGTCAACGGCATCACATGGGCTGTATATCAGGAGGCGGTACTCCGATGGCGATCAGTAGCTTCCAGACTTCCTCCATGGTGGGGCGCTGATTGGCCTTGGTCTGAACGCACTTGACTCCGGCGATGATCAGCTTCCGGCACAGGTCGGGGTCATTGTCTCCCGACTCCAGGAGTCTCGAGTCTTGGAGGCCAGCTGGAAAAAGGAATGGATATTAAAGTTATTCATTTCTCAATGGAAATACCTACATACAGTCTAACATTTAAGAGTAGACAAAAATTGAGAGTGCTGCAATCATTTAAAAGATTTTAAATGACAACACAAAGATAGCTCATAGGAAAAACAAAGTAAGTTTAAAAAAACACAATGATCCGAGTGGATATGTTTTACTTTAACCAAACGATATTCAGAAATAATTAGTGGTACTTTCCAAAAGGTGATGATTCTACATCACATTCTAAGATAAATTTATGTTTAAATTTTTTTTTATTATTTAACGATTTGCAAGGAAGATGCATGGAAAGGCAATTTTTTTTGGATAAATGAAATTTTATATATCAAAATAACCATGTATTAGATGTTAGATATATAAAAAATTAAATTAAATTAACTAATCAAAATTATAAATTTTTAAAATATATTAAAAAATTAATTGTGATATTTTTCCTAGTTTCTTTAACACAAACTGTCAAACGCGAATATGTGAAAACATTTAAATATGAAGAATGCATGTTAAATACAAAGTAGGTAGCTTGTGTTGCCATAGTAATGACATTTTGTAGTTCCAAAACAATAAAGATCTACAATTAAATGCCAAGCTACACATAATCTCAAAAACATAAGGGGTTTTTTTTTGGGATATCGCTACAAGAACTGTTTAACTGCTGGGAGCTAGTGAGAGTATTGCATCCCCAATAGCGTGAGGCCAGAAAAAGTGGAAAGGGGAAGAAGAGGGGGAGGAGAAAGGTGAATACTCTCAGTATTGCCCTAGTGGGAGATCACTATTCAGAATCATGAAATAGCTTGAGCAATGTTGAGTGACCAGATCTGAATAGCCAGATACATCTCAACCTTCCCCTCTCTGTCTTTTTCCCCTCCACACATCATTACAACATTCCTCAAATTGAAGATGCCATAGGGCCACTAGCTCTGGACAGTTGGAACTCTTATGCGGTAATTACTTTATTCTTCAAATCACTTTCTGAGAAGCAGTCATCAAAATTGAGAGGGTGTCGATGATTGCCAATCTATAGAAGAAAGTTTAAGACAAATCAATGTTTAAATTACAAGTTGTAACGAATTTGTGTTGAAGTCATATGTGAGAGAGAAGGCATGGAAGCGAGACAACTATAGCTATATAGAATATACAAGGTTGTTAGATCTCTCATTATCACCTGTCGTCCATGAAAATACATTGTGATTGTACCAGACATATGGCACACAGGCCAACTGTAGTGGGCAGCTGATCCTGATCTGCGAAGAGGGCTGGGAGGGGAGAAAGCACAACCTGTGTCGATCCCTTGCAAAGGGGGAAAAGACACTCCGACAAAACCTTATTTCCTACTTTTATACGATTTGCAACATGCACAAATATAATTCTGCACAAAAACCCAATTTATGCAGAATTGAGTAGAGCTCGGGGTCTTGTTAGTGTGATGATGCTTGGTCTGATGCTTGGTCTGGGTCCAGTAAGAGGCGGTAGTCTGATGGTCCAGGTGAGGAGATGGTCAGAAAGAAACAAGGCGAGTAGAGCAGAAGTCGGAGCGGAAGTAAGCGGAGAGAAGCAGAGATTCTTATTGAGCAGGCGGTTGCAGGTTAACTGGACTCGCAGAGCTACCACGCTCTGCGCATGTCTGACGAAACAGTACTCCCGTCTCTCTCACACCGTTGTCCCGCTCTAATGTTTTTATTCAGTCATTCCACATTTCAAGCGATCAGTAGGAACACATTCCCACAGACCGTGTAATATACATTGAACAAATGAAGGGAGTCGGGTCATTTGCGAACAGCGATATAACATTTATTTTCCATATGACCTAACTTCCTTACAAATAAACATAGTTTAGGCAAGTGTAATACAATAATTATATTTAGCAAATGGCCGCGTCAAAAATGAGAAGCGAGAAGCCAACATGTCCGACACAGTGATAATTACAGTACGTTGATTATTATTCTGCCACCTCAATATGGCAGTAAAACCTTTATTTAAAGGGCCATTATACAATGCCCAAAGAAATTAAACTAGTACTTACCCAAGTCAGTAGGGTTCTCCGTGCAATATTCCACCACGTGATCTTTAAGGAATCGCTGTTTCCTCCTGTTGTCATAGGCCGACAGCCCGGTGACCAGCTCGAAGAGCACCACTCCAAAGCTGTAGACGTCCACCTTGGGGGAGAGACGGTGGCCGCGCAGGAACTCGTCAGGCAGGTAGGGCCGGGTGCCGTGAACTCTGCAACATAATGGTAATGTTAGGTGTGATGTGTGGAAGAGACAGGTGACAGGTGGGCGCTGGTGTAAACAGAATATTTAGGGTGGCAGATGGCTTTGAGCCCTGTACCGGAGGCCAAAGTTTTCAAAAATAATAGATTATTGTTTATTTGACTGCCTCAAATTTAATACATAATTATTTATGGACAAAAATACATATCGTAGTCAACGAGAAAATACCTCCCATGTGGGTGGTTGACCTTACAAATAATTTTTAAATATTTATTTGTAAAATCACATAAAATGTTATTTGTACTTATTGTAAGGTTTTTATTTAAGAACATACATTGTTGCATCTAAAACTACAAAGCGTATTTATGTTTTAAAAAACAATCCATAACTGTCAAAAATCAGTTTTCAGTTCCTCCTGAACAATTTACATTGTTGACAGATGTATAAGTATTTTACTGTTGGTGACGATTAATTCTATGTCTTTTTCAGTACATTAGTTAGTGTGGCTTTTGAGTAGAAATATGAATAATGACATTGAAATCTATTGTTTTTTACAGTCGAGTCATGAAACTGCTGAATTGTGAATACATACATATTCGATATTTATATATTTATTCACGCCTAGAAGGCTTTTACATGTTGATACATTTATCACATAGTTGTACAAAGGAGTATAATAATATAGTATATAAAATAATAATTAGACTGTAAAAGAAATAAGTAGGTACAATATAAGTAAGTAGTTAAAGCGCAATGAATAACAGTTTTACCTGTGGTTACATTATAACCGCGGGTTGTACAAAAGAGTATAGCAAGTGACTTAGTACATAATATAACAGCATAAGTCTATAAAAAGTAAGAAGGTAAATACTATATAAGTAGCTAGTTGCAGTGCAATGAGTGACTAATAGGTTTATAATTATTATGACGTTGTAAAACGTGAACAGTCATAAAGTGTGTTTACAATACAGCAAACCTTTATTAGGCCCAATTGGGTGTTTAATAGAAACATAATAAATACAACGATAAAAAAGGTGCACATGAAAAAAGTTAATAAATTTAATAAAAACATTAAAAACTGATTTTTAGCCTAGACACAGTGTTGTAGCGGTAAACATCAATTGAACTATACTGATTACCAATTCTGTGCAATCTTCGAAAGGGAGAGTTCTAAGAGATATTGATTATAAGTTGATTGTTAAATCACTCAATTGTCCTATATTCAACTCAGTACAGGGCTAAAAGTGTTGTTGAATGTTAAAAATGAGGTTATTATTCAAACTTCGAAAACCCTGAAAGAAGGATTTCTCAAACAACAAAAAACCTCCATACAGAAGGAAACCGTTATAACGTAAGCAAAATCAGAAGCGGATATTATGTTATTTTTTAACAGATGCTGAAGCAGTTGTGTAATTAGTATTAGAAGTTCAATGAGGACGGGTAAACTAGGAGGGCTTTAAAAATTTTAGTTGAATGAAGTGTGTTATATATATTTTAATTTCAATATTCAAAATTTAACAACGGTAAGTTACATTTACAAAAAGTAATTTTGCCACCTTTTCACCCTGTAATTTATTTCTGTGTTCCCCATACATCAAGCCAGCTCCTAGTAGTTGCTCACTTTTAACACTGCTCGGAGGAGCAAATAAAAACTGACAAACCATTGGCAAAAACACGTGATATTTATTTATATTCAGTTTCCGCCACATTAAGAAATCTTCTTGTAGAGGTAATCTTATTTCTTTTTTGTAATTCTACAATTTTGATTTTAAGATCACAAGTTGAATAACATTGACATTAGAATTATTAATCGTCGTGTCACCATAGTGGTCATCCCCACATTCCACGGCGCACGTGGCCCGCCACTGCTAAGGAACTCATCCTAGAAAGTTCCATTAAACTTCTGTTATAATTTTGCAGAAGCGGAAGGCGGAAATGAAAAGTAGGCGGAATTTCCACGTTTGCGGAAGTAGAAGCAGAGGTCCGTAACATCTCTGCTCCACACCAAACCAAAAGAAAGACTCATACCTTGAAACTTTCATGTGGGTAAATTCATTGGTGTTGGGTCCCTCCCGGGCCAGTCCAAAATCCCCGATCCTCGGCTCCCCACACGTATCCAGCAGAATGTTGGCCGACTTGATGTCCCCGTGAATCAGCGGGGTCTGAGACACTGTGTGCAAGTACTGCAGGCCCCTAGAAATGTAAATATCTTTCGGTTAGCAGGGAAATTTTACTTGAGCAATGTGAGCATGGCATCCCCGATTCGGGGTATGCTGTGAAGCTTACGCCACAATGACATTATCCGCATAAGAATGTGTAGATTTTATAACTCGTTTATGTGGTCAACAGCTCGGCTGTGGAATAATTTACCGGCATTTGTACTTAATAAATAATATTTAATTAATATTAATGCTATTTTAAGTTAGATTAGGACATACTTGGCGACTCCTTGTGAGATCCTCAGCCTCTGTTTCCAGGGAAGTGTGGTCTGCCCATTCCGGCACTTGAGCCGGTCTTCCAAGGAGCCCCCGGACATTAGCTGGTAGACCAAGCATGGTTCTTCTCCTGAGGAAAATAATACAGTAAATGAATATGCATTTATAGCAGTGAGTGAATTTACACATTTACCTTGAAATTCTTGTCAAATTATTAACTAAACATAAGCTAGGAAATCAATACGTGGAAGAATCGTCCTGACCAACAGATGTTACTATGGTCTCCAAAGATATCCCAATTTAAAACACTTACAGAGAAGAATTAATTCCAATCACTGTACAAACACTCATCAAACCATTCCTAAACTATGGGTGAGAGTGCGGCCTCACTAAGAACAGCGAAAGGATTTTGGACACTCGCAAGAAAATTCTAAGAGAAATCTTTTTTATATGTGCAACCATGAGCTATACCGATTGTTTGAAGAACTGTCAATAACAAGATATATAAAACTGGGATGGCTCCGCTGGGCGGGACACGGCAAACAAATGAAAGAAAGTCAACCACCAAAGAGGCTTGTCTTTAACCTCCTGAAAGCCAGATTTTCGGCCGACAAATCGCTAGAAACCGGGAGCATTTGCTGCGTTTACCTCACTGTGCGCCAGCTGAGTGTAATTTCGTAATTACTTTTTCATAATTTTTGTATTGTATCGGATAATGTGTTTATGTACATACATATTTATAAAAACTATATATAGGATATATCATAATTAGTTTCCCCAGAATAGCTTCATATATTTAGAGAAATGATTTCTCAAGTTATGAAAATATTTTTGAAGTTTTACTATATTTTCCATACTCTTGTGTAAAAGTCAAGCATTTATTAGAAAAACATTGATATACAAAATATGATACAAAACATGACATTCGTATATAGGCAATGGCGGCAAACTCTGACATCGGTGACAGGATGTTAGTAGGTGTGCAGTTGGAGTGCGTGTGTCAAGCGAAAAGCGAGAATATTTTAAACATAATATTAATTCATTTGCCAATCGAATATCATTTATTTGAGTATTGTACGAATATACTTAAAGGCTCAAATCCCTTGAGAATGTGACCATTCTGAATTGGCGCCATAGTGCGCGTTGGCGTTCAATGGAATAATGTGGACGCGCCATATGACGCATTGGCGTTCCACAAGTTAACAAGCCTTCAGGATGAAGGAGTATTGGGAGACCTAAGCTTCATCTGTCAGTTGCTTTAACCCTAGGATAATATATGCGCAAAAAGTGTGATCACTCACCACCCACGCTGTACCCATACAGAGGCAGCACATTATCATGCCGGCAGGCGTTCAGGTACTTCAGCTCCGTCAGACTCTCCTGCGGCACTCCCCCCGTGCCGGTGGGACTCTTCAGGCGCTTGATGGCCACGGCCGTGTGCTTCCAGTCACCTACATAACACACAAAAGCATATTACAACAATAAGGAACTCCAATCCATTTTTATTTTTTTTATTAATGTTGACATCCTAACTTAATTTTCTGCTTATTTAATTTTTTTTTAAAGTTCATTTTCATGGTTAAAATAATTGTTAAAGTTTTAATTTTTTAAAGCCCACCAAAACGCATGAAATCTATGGCTTGTTGGGTGTGACGTCACACGAGTAGTCGGATTAGCGATTAAATAGGCGGTAATCGATATTATATGGATTCCATACAAAACTTCGAGAATTTTATACTCAAATTTAACTGCTTTTAATTGAAGCAAACATTGTAGAATATCAGTGTCTCATTATTATTGTAGGAGCATTCTACCAAAGTGCAAAAATACATTCATATCCGCAACTAATAAACAATTTATCAGCGTTCAAAGAAAGTCTTTTAAGTCCTTTAATGCTTTAAATTATGTTTGAATGGCAAATCAGAATCGCTTGCGTTAATAGCTTCCATCAGTGTTCTACGCATGCGCGAAAGCTGACGCATCTGTGAATCTGTGAGCTAATTTATATATAATTAATAGGTTGAATAAATTAAATAGTTTTGAACTTTAAATGGCTTGAAATAAAAATAAATATATTATGCATTGTAAGAAATAATAGGTTTGAGGTATCATTAGAAATCCTCCACTTCCACAGTAACTGAAGAAATAATCACCAAAGTGCCAATGATGTTGTTGTTTTGTGCAAGCGGTATAGATTACTAAGTAGACAAATTCGTTAAAATTGTTATGAATTTTCAAGCAAAAACCCTCAAGTAGTCGCAATAAACAAACATAATTATTTTACGAGCAAAATGAACACTGCAAACAGCGAAATTATAAGCCATAGATTATATAAAAGCATAAAAAAACCTTATCTAGTTATAAGTTGGGCTCGAAAACTGCATGTGTGACGTCAGAATCAGTGGTACCAACAGAACATGGTGTTTTGATGGTACGGTTTTTAATTCACTTTTATATAACGATTTATAAAATCTACGTATAATTATATACAATGAAAGTTATATATTCAGAATGGGCATTTGCTGATCTATACGAATATATATTTTTAAACCCATTATATTTTTCACTGGAGTTTCTTATTGCAAAAGATCTTCATACTTTTTTTTTATTTTCTTATAAGTTGAATTATATATATATATTTTTTTTATTTAATGTAAATCAAATTTAATAATGTAATTATTAAGTTCTGCAAGTGTTCTTAGTTTTTATTATTGTTGACAGCTGTTTTGGCGTTCAAGGCCATTTTCAAACTGCGGCTATTTCGCATTGTGATGACTTATTTATATGATTATATTCATTCCCACCCCATTCTAATTTGGAAGAGTTGATAAATTGAGTTGAAAAATAATGATTTATTATTTTTATAAACAATAATTATTAATCTAAAACACTCATCCAAATTGAAAAAACCTTCCGAGCAAAGATAAATGTCGCCGGCAGGACTCGAACTCCGCATCTCTTCTAATGTAATGTTACAAGCCTCTCTCATACTAATAAAGTTGGTTGTTTACAGGTGAAAATATAATAAAAACAGTAATTATTGAATGGAACACTAGTATATATTGATTAACTTGGCGGGTTTGCGATAAGCCGACGTAGCTCAACGGTAGAGCATCTAACCGGACATTAGAAGGGTGCGGGTTCGAGTCCTGCCGGCGACATTTATCTTTGCTCGGAAGGTTTTTTCAATTTGGATGAGTGTTTTAGATTAATAATTATTGTTTATAAAAATAATAATTGTTACCCTTTGCGCTATGCACAAAAATCTTGTCTTAAGTTTTTAAGAACTTTAGTTTATCAATTAATAAATATTTGACAAGTCAAAGCAATTTTCACCAATAAAATGTAGACATAATTTGTCTCGACGCCATCTATTTGAGGGATTTAGCCGTTACAAGCCTCTCTCATACTAATAAAGTTGGTTGTTTACAGGTGAAAATATAATAAAAACAGTAATTATTGAATGGAACACTAGTATATATTGATTAACTTGGCGGGTTTGCGATAAGCCGACGTAGCTCAACGGTAGAGCATCTGACCGGACATTAGAAGGGTGCGGGTTCGAGTCCTGCCGGCGACATTTATCTTTGCTCGGAAGGTTTTTTCAATTTGGATGAGTGTTTTAGATTAATAATTATTGTTTATAAAAATAATAATTGTTACCCTTTGCGCTATGCACAAAAATCTTGTCTTAAGTTTTTAAGAACTTTAGTTTATCAATTAATAATGATTTATTATCGGTAAAACCAATTTACTTAGAAAATAATTAAAATTCTCTATTCTGTGAGGTATTTACATTTATTAATGCAGAACTTAATAATAACATTATTATTAAATTTGATTTACATAAAATTTTTGAAAAAATTAAATGGAGTTCCACGAATTAAACACAAAAACTAACAAAAATTACAAAATTTTTAATTAAATGGTATTCTTGGTCGGGTATACCTTATCAGAAAAGAGAAGTTCTTGTATCTGATAATATAGATGTTTGTATATATTTGATTTATCTGTAACTCCATCACTGACCAAAACCAAACACTTAAGAACAAAAAGAATGGTTGAGGATAGAAATTAGGAATGGTCAGATCGCACTGCAAAGAAAAAAATGTTACTGGTTTTTTTGTGCAAAAGCTTGAAATATTAAGTATTTTGTCTTTGTGGGTAGTATCTATACTTGTAGCTGTGTTGGGGGCTGCCAGCCGGCAGACCAAAGAATTCTTCAATGGGATGATTAGACTATAGTTATTCATTAGCTTCATTCATGGATTCGGTGACGTAAAATTTACCTACCGATAGGCTCTTTAAATCTGGCTGCCTGACAAGTCTCAGGCTGCCAGTCAGCAGACCTGTATTTTTATACTCTACTAATCGACCCCTATTGTAACAAAACATTTCCATTCATATATCTTATGACGTAAATTAAAAAAAAAATAGTTCACTATTTCTATGACTGTATGGAACCCTCCAGGAGGCGCACCGATAGACCAGCTTTTTTAAGACTTACTAAATGCCCATTCTCGCTACCAAGTAGTTTTATCTGTGTATCTGATGACGTGGGGTTTCCTGTCACAGGATCCTGATCTATACGAGGTTTATATTTGCCGAAAACGTGACACACCAGAGGTTAATTAAGTTTAGTATCATTAGGTATTCGACTATGTCTCCTAATTGTCCAGACATCTGAGCTTTCTTCCAATCAAGGCGGAACCTTGGCACTATAGGTGAGTTAGAGTTTTGTCATCTTATTCACATTTCTAGAGCTATTGGTGCTTTCCACTCACTCCCAACAGCTGCATGTGTCTCCTGAAGCGGAAATGTTCTGTAAATAGTCCTAGCTCCCTCAAAGAGTTTCTATCCAAATTGAGCAGCTGCCTGGTTCATTTAGGGATTGGAACTTTAAGAAAAGATGTTGTGTTTATCTTTATATCCGAAGCCACCTTTTGCAAGGATATTTGAGGAGTTCCAGTCATGAGTAGCAATGGCCGAGTCTTGAGGTTTGGAAGATTAAGTCTGGATGTAGTAATGTTTCGTTTACCTTTATAAACAACTCCGAAGCCCCCTTTCCCCAGGATATTAGAGGGATTCCAGTCCTGCGTAGCGATGGCCAGCTCCATGTAGGGGATCATCATGAGGGCACCCGCACTCTCCGCCACACGGCCGTCGGACGCGGCTGACGAGGACCGCGGCTCCTGACAAACAATTATCTCACAGAATTAATATACTATCCACTTCTGCCTCTGCCAATTGCTGCATATCAGAATGTGTAAAGTATTCTGTGTTCAGAGCCAATTTATATTGTTGAATATCTTACTTAAGTACAGAAAAATAAATATGACATATCACGTTTAGGAAATATATATTATTATGTCATTAACTTCTAGTGCGCTAAAACATAATTTCTTTTTGTATATATGTAGAACATAAGTAGCTATTCTGGGGCAACTACTTATAATAGATATATACATTTTTATAAATATCTAAACACATTATCTGGTAAGACAGAAAAAAAAACCAAATAAGTTATTACGAAAATAGACTTAGCCGGTGCACGGCGGGCCTCGCTGAAAATTTAACACACAGCTCACTACGGAAATATTAGGCCACAAGAGCTCGGCGTTCCAAAGGATAATAAAAAACAGAAATTTAAGGGGTGAGGCGGACCATGTCATGAATTTGCAAGAAACAACCGGGGGCAGTCAAAAATAGTCATAAATACATTTTTAGTTCATAGTAATTTCCTACAAAAATATTATTTGTTCAAATATTTCAAAAAGAAACTACATATCTCCAATTTACTTAATTTTAAATGTAGTGAACTTTTGAAAGTGCAAAGGAATATGAAAACAAGCACAATGGTTCACTTAACTTTAAATGTGGGGTAAAGAGAACCATTTTTAAAAATTAAAAGGAAGAAAAAAATACTAGATTTTTTTTTTACAGTAACTCCACACGGGAGACCCTGAAGGAAATAATTTCCCTTAAGGCCTATATCATCTTTGGGGATGCTGTGTGGAGGGTCTTTTAGAGGATAGGAAGGAGTGAACTTGGGTCTTGAAGAGACCCCGTGTTATGGGATGGAGGAAACACAGAGGCTGGTAGTTCAATCCACAGCCGAGCTGTTCAACACAAGAATGAATCGTAGAAGCGACCCGTTCTCATGTGACAAATGTCAACCGTGTGCAAATGTTGGGCGCGCGTTTGGCGTGTTTCCCGACTATGCACCGGTGCCGAAGGCATCAATGAAGCTAGTTCCTCGGAGCATCTTCCATTAAAATACCGGTAGAACAAGGACAGCGTTCCCACCTGACGTCTGTGCTCCAAAGATTGCAACCCGTTTGTTAAGATAGGCGAATCTATCAAGCGGACCGCCTGTTTCTGCACAGAGTCAAGGGTTTTTTTCAGATATTTTGGGACTCCCGACCAGAGGTGGCTGCCAAATTCTATAGTGGGGCGCACTTGCAATTTGTACAAGGTCAGCAGTTGTGTACTATTAAAGTATCTGCGGGCTCTGTACAATACAATAATACTAGTGTTTTTTTCTCAAATCGGTTTAATAAAGAGACAATTCATCTTCAATATTCTTTTAGAAAACGGACTCGTAACTGTAAATCAAATTTAGTAATGTTATTATTAAGTTCTGCAAGTATTTTAGTTTTTATTATTGTGGCAACTGTCTCGGCTTTCAAGGCCATTTTCAAGGCAAGGCCGAAACAGCTGTCATAATAATAAAAACTAAAATACTTGCAGAACTTAATAAAAATATTAAATTTGATTTACAGTAAATTTCTAAAAAAATTAATTGAAGTTCTACGAATTAATCACAAAAACAATTAATAAACAGACTTGTGATTAGAGATGGGCGTTCCACTTTATTTTTCAAAATAACCAAAACCGTATCGGTTTCTCAAAATAAACTCAAAATTGTTTAAAGTAATAAATTAGAAAAAATAAAAATTTAAAAATGGTTGCTGCGGAAGCATTTCGTAGCAACGGTCAGCGACGGAGTTTCGGAAGGAAGCATTTAAAGCGAAAGCATTTCTTTGTATCACAGACGGGCATTAAAAAAAAGAATAAATAAAAACTTATA
Source organism: Halesus radiatus (assembly GCA_022606495.2). Lineage (NCBI taxonomy): Eukaryota > Metazoa > Arthropoda > Insecta > Trichoptera > Limnephilidae > Halesus > Halesus radiatus. The sequence goes on along the minus strand of JAHDVE020003364.1, from coordinate 67,346 downwards.
GAAAAATAACTATCAATAATAATTAAATGCAATTATAATTATACATAAATAAATATTTCATCAATGCGGTAGTCCATCCAAGTGGCAACTTCTGTGAATGTTGCTAAACATTTGTGATCGCTTGGTAAGTATTTTTGCAAGGCTACTATTGTTTAGTAAAGGTTCTACTTACATTTGAGGACTTGGTGCCTTCATACGGAGGTCCATTTAAGATTTTATTATTCGAAGATTCGATTTTGACTCCCTGGAAAGAGAAAGAAAATATAGTAAAAACTGCAATAATAAGAAACTCCAGTGAAAAATATTACGACTATAAAAATATATATTCACATAGACCAGCAATGGCCGATTCTGAATACATAACTTTTATACATAGAATTTATAAATCATTATTTAAAAGTTAATAAATAATCACCTTTCTTCAAAGGATTGGTAACTTTGTGGGATCATTATTAACCTTTTTGCTGCCCGAATGTAAACACAGGTTAGACTGTCCGTGCCAAGTGATTTTAGCGTTATTTATATTGCTTCATTATTTGTTATTCTTAGCACTTAGAGATTATAATTTAATAAGAAAACAATGTAAACATTCTCACGAGATCTGTCGCCATCACGATAACAGTGGTCTCACTAATACATACATACAAACTATAATAAAATAACCACTCACATCTCGGATGTCAGAACTCTGCAACAGCTCACAGATAACTGATAATCGGGGAAGCTCTTACCCATTTTTAAAATTCTGTTGTGTATTATAAATGAATTTAATAAATATAAATCTGAAAAAAAGTTTTTTGTTCCATTTAATGGCTTTTCGCAAGCAACTTACTCCGGTTAGCATCATGTCTGCCTTATCTAATAATCCCATATACTTATTGTAGTCCTGAATGCAATCGGGTTTGCATATTGCTTGCCCAGTTCTTAAATTTGTTTTACCCGTCGGGGAAATTGCATCATTGTGAAGAACTGAGCATGTGTATTTCCCTCTTATCGATTCATTTTAGAGCCATCAATGGCCCGCAGTTCTGTGCATCCATTTCCCCCTTCTTCAGTTTGTTAAATATCGGCGTATATTTCCTATTTTTTCTCACCGTTCCACAAGCATTAGTTTTTTTTTTGTGCAGGTATTTGAATAGTATAGGACTGTTATACCAGTTATCCACATACAGTTTATTACCCTTATCCAGGTAATCTTCGAGGAGAGTTGTAACAACAGCTATACAATAGCCCCTATACGCTGATCGTCAGTAACGCCTGTTCCATCACCACAATAAACAAAATCTAAAACATAACTCGTGAGAACATCACATCGGACAAAAATCGGTGTCGTTTGGAAGGAATAAATTGTTTGAATTTTAAACGTCCTTCGAAGGGAGTAAAAGTTTCTTTAAATATCTTTCGAGTCGGATTAATAAGTAATTTTATGCAATTTGTTGCCAGGAATTTGCGTGTCGAGATTAGAAACATGTAACATGCTCAATAATATTTGATACCTATTTCTAGGCATCGTTTTGCCAAAAATGGCACTCGTAAGAAGGGGATATATGAGTGATGTTTATTTCTGTCATCGGCATTGTTATGGCAAAAAATGCATAGATTTCACTAATTGTTGTTTCCGCCCATTTACGAAGCCTTGATTGTTCAGATACAACTTTTTTTCTGCATTGTCGCTGAGTAATATTTGTTGGTTTGTGATACAAAATCAGACATAACATATATATTTAAAAAATGTTCAAAAACTTAACTTCTTCGGAATTTTCCGTTAAAAGGCTAGAAGAGTTTACGCCAGAATCATTGAAATCATGAATAATTGGAACAAAATGATCTGCTCCCCATGCATTTCTGTCAAATCAGTTTGATCAGTTGATCATTCGATTCCACAATGTTACTTTCAACGTGTTCTTCTACATTAATACTGCCTACTTCACTGGCGGAATCACTCTCACTATCACTAAATTCACAGTCAGTCAATATTGAGAAAATATTCTCTTATTTCTTCTTCACACGAGTTGCGTGGAGCCATGATAAAGGGTTAAACAAATAATACTAGAAAACAAATGAACACATTCAATAAGTTTCTGATGGCAAACAATTCAAATAAAAGCGGTATATTATTATTTTTTCACTCGGAAGGCGGAAAACAAATCTTATTCCAGTAAAAAGATTTGTTGCAGATTCCGTACACTCGTGAACCGTGTAAATACACAAAGAAACCACGTGACACACTAACACATCTGCGCGTGAGCGGGAATTTCAAACTACTGAGCGGGGAAATATTGTCTTCAAGTCTTCACTTTGACGAGGTCTTTGATAACATAAACAAAATCATTTGTCAGATCTTTTTGGAGATGTCGCTAGTTAAAGGTTCAAATTAATTTTTAATCTTGAGTTTTGCGCCATCTATACGAGATATCGTAAGATGAATTTGAAATCACGTATGTTTGCGTGTGGTAGCGACGGCTCGGAAACTTCAATCATCTACATGTGCGCGTGGCAGACTGCGAGTTAATTAAATAATTTAAAATGTACTTTGTTTACACCACTTTTATAAAAATAAATAAATATCTCTACATGTTTCGATAGCAATGCTATCCATCCTCAGGAATTCATATAGCATTGCTATTGAAACATGTAGAGATATTTATTTATTTTTGTAAAAGTGGTGTAAACAAAGTAAATTTTTAATTATTTAATAAATAATCACCTCATCAAAATACCTTGTTATATTGACACCATTGTATTTGGTCACGTGTGTATTCTGTTTTTGGATTAGTATGGAGATTTTTATTTTTCGATTATGTTTTGTATTTTAAATATGGATTTTTTCAGCTTTGGTGAAATTTAAACTTAATTTGGGTGACTTTAAACTCTATAATTGTTGTTCAATATAAAAACTATTATTAATAACAGAAATTAGAACATTCATTAGCACACCAATTGTCAATATGGATATTTTGATAATGTTAATGCTCAATACTATTATTATTCTTCGAGTTAGAGATTCTAATAAAATTGTAGGGTTGCAAAGCCTAAGCAAAGGAATGAAGAATCAATTCCGCCTCAAATTGGGAATCAGATCAAGTGTGTCAAGAGATTGAATTTCTTAATTTAATTCATCGGTTCAATTTGGCTCATGCCTAATTTAAATTGAACAGATAATCCATCGAAATGTGATACATATATGTACACATACCAATCTAAAACTTCACGATATAACAATAATAAGTTAAATTACTGAAAAAAATTACATAATACGTACTTGTTCAATGTTTTTGATGTATATAGGGACTGCTTTGCTATTGTCATCAGAAGACACGATACGACTCTGCGATATATTGCCGCTGGTACTGTTTCCATTGCCTACAGAAAATAAATACATCAGCTGTCGTTTTCAATGAAAATGTAGATGTGTAGGTGCCCCAGTGGAAGCGGCCTGGAGACACATTGAGGAAGAGGTGGACTGACTGCGTGGAGGAGGATTGCAGCAGGACTGGAAAGACCGAGGACTGGAGGCGAATGGCGAGAGACTGCAGTCAGCAGATAGCATTTGTGGAGGACGTTAAACCACCGAACTGCACCATAAGCCATCCAACGCCACTATGCCCTCCACACGATGGACTATCCCTAGTGAGCCAGCTGATGTCCCATCGTGTAGAGCAGGCACACATCGGGGGTCGGGACTCTCCGGCCCGTTAATAGTTTTACAAATTGAACAATATAGTGACAGTTATAATAACCAAATATATATTTTAGTTCCATCGATAAACAAATAAAGGTGGTATGGCTAACATATGAATTCAAGTGGGGAACAACTGACTTATTGTTATGAGTCAAAGAACAAAAAAAATACAAGAACTGCGATATGGGCATGTTTCGAGATTCAAAAGTCTGGCATCCAGGCAATAATAAAAAATGATTTCACCATCATGTCCTTTCGATCAAATGGAATGGCAATATACAATGCAGGGAGTGTAAGAGAGACAGGATGCTATATTTGCTGTATTTTCATTGGCTGTCTCGGGGCTAGAACCAAAAGGCACCAAGTGAAACGCGGAAGGCACTTCTAGTGTGTATTCTTTATTCTATGTAATGAGTTAATTAACTATGTGGAATACAATGCACTAAGAATGTACGTGAAAAAATACATTATAATTTCATAGAGAAATTTGTGTAATTCGTCGGTGACAGTATTCAATAAGAATTATTTACATATTTAATATGTACAAAAATACATATAGGAAATATAGTCGGGTTACTGGCAGAAGCACTTTAATATGTTGAAGAACTCCATAAAACAGCTACCAGAAGAATAACAATAGTTGCATACTTCAAAATATGTATTATTGTATTAAGATAGGGAAACGATTCGTAAAGAATGCAAGGCTGATGTAAGCGTAGTGAGCAAGATTAAGAAAGGGACGCTTAGATGGTTTGGGCATGTAGAGCGAATGAATGAAGAAAGGAGTGTAAGGAGAATATATGACGCGAATGTGAATGGAAGAAGAAGCCAGGGACGTCCAAGGAAAACGTGGCACGATTAAGTGAATCAAATACTTGAGTCGGGCCATGTCAGAAGTCGGAATATCAGAAGAGAATGTATGAAACGTTGTATGAAAGTGAATGAAGCAAGAAGTGTATGCCAAGATCGAGTTGTTTGGCGGTCCGTCCTCTCTGCCTACCCCTGCGGCAAAACGGCGTGATGGTTAGTTAGTTAGTTAGTTAGGGAAACAAAATAAATTGTTCCATATGTTTACAAGTATAAACCTAGGTACCTATCTTTTGTTCAAACGAAAGAGTGAGACAGCGCCACGTGAATTGTTAATATTGCTATCTCTTTCTTCCAGCAGTTTTGGCGGGCCACTTTTTTGATGTGAACACACACGAATGTGAAAACGAGACAGACACAAAAAAACAGCAGTGCAGAATGAGATGGGTATAGGCGCAGAAACTGTGAAAACTTCTAATGAAAGAGTGACACGATGCTATATGAATATTCATGATGACATCTCATTCTTAAAGTGGTTTTGACCGGCCAAGAAACGTACATATAAAGAAAAAAAATCAGTTGATAATACTGGATACAGATGGGGTTAGTTCTGTTTACAGCTCGCGTATGTATATCTCCAGCATGTCAACAAATAGTATGGGTTTCGTAGCTTTTGTACTTTTATAGGATTATACATTGTATGCTAAATGATTGTTGTAATCAATGTTCGTATTCTTTAGGTTTGACAAGGAACAAGAGGAGAACAAAATTTGCATGCGCCAAGCGCCGGTTGGCTCAGTGAACACAATCTAGGGTTCTAATTACCATCGATCAGCCTATGGAATTTGGGATCCACCAACCCTCGGAGGCAGTCCAGCGCGGTGCGGTTCTTGCTCCGGTCCAGCAGAACAAAGAGTTCCAGGATGGTGTGGTTCTGAACCCCCCAGCGCTCCAGAAGGATATCGGACGGAGATGCTCGAGAACGGGAAACCTCATTTTCTATCTCCTGCAAAACAAAAAAAACTAAAAATAATACTACAAGAATAATATGATAAAAAATAATAATATCCGAAGATACTATAAAGGTAAAAATCTGTTTGTGTGTCCCACTAAAAACTCTGATAAGTAAGCTTTGGAATAATTAAATTTGCACAGCGATCTATACAACAATATTCAATTCGCAAGAATGAGTTATAGAGCTTTGAAATGTCCATACATCTATAAATTATAAAAACTAAGTTTTTTCAATTGTTTCAGAATTAACAGTTTATATGTACCACAAAGGTCAATCTAAAAAATCATATTCCATTTGAGAGTTTTTTTAATTGGGACAGACAAAAAAATTACATGAAATTATAGTATAGAAATACAGGTTAAATTTAGGATAAATCATGAGAACCCTTGGTATTCAGGTGACGACAGCGTTAATGGCGCAATTTACCAATATCTGTAGTGAATCGAAAGTGTTTACTGTAAACAATTCACTAAAATGATGTGCTTTGAATGCAAAAACAACTAAATTTATTTCAGTATTGATGCGCAACCTTCTTAGAATTACTTTTGAACCATCGAAAAATACCACACTAGATTAGCCCCAACTGGTGCCATTTTGCCGAGTAATAAACAATTTTAAAAACAATCTGGGTAATTCCATGTGATTATGGTGTGAAAGATATAGATAAGATGCATCGGGAACATGATAAGGCTGGTATACAAAGCAGGAAATCTAAAGTGTTCATATTTAAGAATAATAGACTCACAACAGGCCGCTGGAATAATGATTTTTTTTCGACACAGCTATTTTTTTAAACTTTATAACCGCATAACATTTTTGATACCTTGGAAAACTAAGCATTTTTTGTAAACCTGAAAAATGATAGTTATTGACTTTGAATTTTTTATAGACATATAAGTATATTTCGGCCATATTTTGCCTGGTCAAAATCGGGACAATATTTTCAAAGGTTTCATAAAAAAAGAACCTAAACTTTTTTTTTACAAATGAATTAAAAATTACTTTGTAATCATCACTTTTTTAATATATACATATCAACATGTTTCGAAAGGGAAGCTTTCCTCATTAGGACACGCAGAAGTATAGACAAATGATAAGCACAGAACACAATAATGTAAGAATAGACAAACAAAAATTGATTAAAGCAGGTAAGTAATTAATAAAAAATTATTATCAGACATTGAATAACAAATTTATATTAGAAATTTAAAAAATATGTAATTATATTTAATTGACAGTAAAAAATAAATTACTTGGTTTCAATATATATATATTTTCATTTAGTTAATAAAATTTGCAATGTTTTTCTTAGTCCTCCTCATTAGGGGTTCCTGTGCTGAGGCGGAGTAGATTTTAATTATTTAATATATACAAGGTGTCAGAGGGTAACATGCAGTAACTTCGGGATTCTACATACGATAGTACAAGATTAAAAAAATATAGAAATTCCATTTTTCCCTCACACAAAAAAAATTCCACAGAAAAAGCGTTTATTCTTCATACAAACAAATAAAGATTTTTATATAAAATCGTATCTTTTTTACTTGTAGCTAAACCTACTCTTTTAATAGCTCCAACACAACCAACACACATCCAATTTGAATATTAACTTTCAAATTTTGATAACTTTTTGATTTTGGTAATTGTAAAACCTAATTTAAACGTTAAGGTTTAAATGAAATATGTTTTTGTTTTAAGCCACTTTATTTTATTTATATATATTTCTGCATTCGACCGGTTTCTGTTGGACCAACCATCTTCAGGAATGTACACATAGAAACTTTAATACATATAAACACAGCTTATATGTGTACATTCCTGAAGAAGGTTGAGTCCAACTGAAACCGGTTGAATGCAGAAATATATATAAATAAAATAAAGTGGCTTAAAACAAAAACATTTTTCAATTATAATGTCAAGCCACAAAGTGATTGCTTCCTTCAATAAACTTTAAAGTTTTAATATTGTTTTTTACTGTTCTGTTTGCTACGTTTTTTTATATCAATAATTTATGTTTAAAAATTTAAATTAATGTTTCCTTTTATTGAAATTACCTTTGCCAAAACTCAGAATTTCATAACAAAATTCTCAACATTCCTAACATTAAATGAAAAAATAATATAAACCATAATATTGTTTCAGTGAATTCAATATGTTGCATATTTCTAAAATTTTTTTTTTCTAACTTTCATATTATGTAAAGTTTTAGTGCATTTAAATGCGCATATTTTTGATTTTTTCTGCTCCTTAATTATTAGAAATGTGAGAACGCTCGGTAAAAAAAGGCGAAATAGAATTGAGCGATTCTTTTTATGTGGTCACCTATAAAATTTTACTTTAACATTCACTCAGTTTTGATTTGATTGAATAAAACAGTACAATTTTTTTACATTTAATTTTTTAATCATTTCTGTATGCATTTTCTTTTCTAGATTGGCCAGACTTACATATTCAATCCCAATGGTTATTTCTCAACCAAAATGTGCATCCAGGAAAACAATGTCCAAAACCTCACATGATAAACCATTCTAGGAATGGTATAACAGAAAGGAAATCACGATCGTAATCTCGGAATAGATCTATGAAAACTACAAACCACAAGGTGGAAAAAAAATTTACAACCAAACAGTAGATTTTGTACAGATTTTTGTGGTCGAATTCTGCGATAAAATGGTTTTATCAACGATAGAACCAGCCGTACCATATAGGTATTTTGATGGCATGCTTCATACGCAGCTGTAAAATATATATAAAAACAAATAAAAAATATATTTAAAAAAAACACAAACAAAAAGTTATCATGGACTTTACTGTCATCTGCGTAACAATGAATTGGAGCACACAATAAAAGGTCATCGATGTGCAGCAAAAACAATATGTGGAGAGATTAGGGCAATCCCGCACATCCCATACGGTATATTATGAATACATATAAATGTGAAAAAAATAATAAAAATAATGGTTCCATAGCAATACACAACAATGACAAAACAGAACATTGAAGAAAAGTGAGGAAAAAAAACCTTACCTAGTATTCTATCATATTCTTTTTTATCCGGTTACCAAAAATAATAATGATATCCAATAAAACAAGTTACGAAATAGAATTGCGTAGAAAAACGAGTTTTGATGATAAAATACAACACAAACCGTACATTCATTATCACCTCTTCTACACCGATTTACAGTAGCCGCAAATATACATCTGTTTTTCCAGATGTCAATTGTTTTTCCATCAATGGTTGTTTTACAATTTACAAAGGTAGGTAATATATATATTGATATATTGATCAGACGCATGTAGATCATAAAAGCTGAAAAGCTGTGCCTACCATAAGAAAATTAAATTATAGATAGAAATAATTAAAAAGGCGAAAAATTTCTAATCAAGATATATTTTTTGCAATGAATTTAGTAAGCAACTTGTACGGCCATTTATTCAGTTGGCCATAAAAATGACCAGAAGATGTTAATAAAATAGTCATTTTTAAATATTCATACTCGAACTTGAAAAACAGCAAACAGCCTTCATAGAGCAATGTACGCCACAGGTATTGATAATATTAACAATTATTAATTTTTTTATGTGACACCTCACAAGAGCGCCCCCGTATGTACAGAACACGTAAGGGTAACTATATCACTATCCAGTTGGGAAACATTGTGAGGCAAGTTAAGGAGGGGGCTGTAGGAAGGGATTTTTGAATGCGGGCTTTGAAGAGGTCTGGATTAAATGTTGGAGGAAAGACAGATGTCGGTAACTCGTTCTACATACGAGCCGATTTACACGAAAACGAGTCGGCGAAACGACCCGTTCTCATAAAGCCGACATCAACCGTGAACGGGTGTTGCGGAACAGTCAATATTCATATTGAATCACAAATTTAGATTGTTTCGTGAGAAATATTACTGAACAATAAATTTTAAGCTCAAATTGAAAGCTTTCATTATGCAAGTTTGATAAATCGATTGAATCTAATTACGCTGTCTGACAAGAGAATTATTTCAGACCTAGTTGTATTATATATAGTCATTGAAAGCTCTACCATCGTCACCACTATTAAATTCTATGTACCGATGAGGAACACATGACAAAAAATATAACATTTTTCGGTAACACATACACAATCAACTCCCTCGTATCAATCTCACTCACATTTATAGAATGCATGATCTGGGCAACAAGTTTAAAAGAATTGTTGATATATTTGCTGACTCCATTTATAAAATGAAGCGTCATCTATACCAGCACTTCGGTGAATCCTACAATTAATTAGTGTGGTGTGGGTAATGTAGTGTTAATGACTCGCATATTAATATTGTTTTAGTTTACTATTTTATGTTACTGTTAAACATTTTAAAAATATTGTTTAGCATTACTTTATGGATTAAAAACTCTATGTACTTATATTTTTTGATGACTCATTATATTCTATTCTAAAAATCTATGTAAAAGCCCAGCTAGGCGTATAATCAAATGAAATAAATTAAAAAATAGGAAAAAGTATAAGAACTCATTCCAGAACTGAGTTAAGCATGAGGACAAGAAGTAAAATTGTCCGCATATAGGTTCTGGACTATCTTTTGTTAAAATATTGGTAAATCGTATATAAACGCACTTGAAAACAAAGGAATGAAAATGCTTTGCTTCATTCTTCGAAATTCCAGGGGATTTAGGAATATTTCAACCTTGAAAACTTTGTATTTTTTTTTATATGAATACCGCACAAGAGTCCCAAACTGCTCCCAACCGTCTGGAGCCAGTGAGACTATGGCATTCCCAATTGGGGAATGTTGTGAGGCTGAAGGTATTGAGGAGGGGAAGGAGAAGGGGAGAGGAAGGTGGGGAAATACCTGGCTATTCAGATCTGGTCACCAAACACGGCTAAAAGCCATTTCAAGCAACGTTTCAATTCTGAATGGTGGTCTTTCACCAGGGCGATACTGAGAGTATCTTCCACTCTGGAACGTGCGCAAATATACTATATATTATTTTGAATAAATTAATTGTGAAACAACACAAATTAATTATTTAAAAATTACTTGCGCACGCCGGGATTTGAATCCGCGACCTTCAGATTCGTAGTCGAGAGCCTTACCCCTCGACCATGGAGGCATATACATCTTTAGTTCGTAGTCAAGTTGAACATAACTCCTCGATCTGGTCCCACCATTTTAAAATATTCTGATTCAATTGAAAAAATTCAACATAAATTCCTAAGAGACATTAATTATAAACTCGATTTTCCCATTGAAAGCATTAACTATAATTACTTGATGAAAGAACTAAATTTACTAAATCTCTCAGATCCAACAATTATTTCCAAAATTGTAAATGGCAGTATAGACAGTACTGATTTAATTAACCTCATTCTATTTAATATACCTACGGGAACAACTCCTTCAAAATCCTGTTTAAATGTAACACTAGGACTGAGCATTACAAACACTCGCTTGTACCTAGATTACATGTAGTTAGTAATAGATATGCAGATGTAGCGTATCTATTTAACTGCACGGAAGGTAAGCACAAGAAGGCTATACAATCATATCTTTTCAATCAATATTAATATATGTTTTATATGTACGCATATGTTTTACTTCTATATCCTTCATGAACATACATACTCGCCCCACTGCTGTTCAATATCAGGTTATGTTCTGATTTTGTAAATGGTAACATTTTGTACATAATTTATTCTAAAATGTAAATATGTTAGTTGTAAGTCTCTGTCACTAGCTACAGGTCTAAGTTGTAAGTCGCTATCTATATAAGTCTTAGATGTAAGTCACTAATTATAAGTCTGAATTAGGTATTTTCTAGTAATAAATAGCTGTACGCCATTAGTAATAAATCTAAGATGTAAATTATTATATATAAGTCTAAGTGGTAAAGTATAGGTTAGATAAATTGTGTTGTAAAGCGCCTTTGAGGTGATTTTCTCACGAAAAAGGCGCTATAAAAATAATCCATTTATTATTTTATTTTGTTCTTTATATACTCTGATGTCATTGAACGACCTAATGCCACATTTAATAGTTACCATTTTAAATTATTTGTGCTATATTCTTATGCTTGTAGTTAACTGTGACAGGTAATTATTGTGTATGGTATATTTATACCGTTGATTTTAGATAAATAAAACAGAAACAGCAATTAGACAAAAAAAATTAAAGCAGAAAAAGTAGAAATTCTTGATGCAAAATGCTGATCAAATTTCATGATGCCAAAGCTCACCATTGGAGTGTTTTTGGAATTGAAGAAACTAAGTAGGTTGATACAAAATGATTTCATAAAAAAATAAATCAGTTTTTACGACTCATCTGAAGCAGCTAAATTGTGATTTGTGCAATGTCTTGTGATTACAAACACTTATAAGAAGAACAATTATTATTTTTATAAACAATAATTATTAATCTAAAACACTCATCCAAATTGAAAAAACCTTCCGAGCAAAGATAAATGTCGCCGGCAGGACTCGAACCCGCACCCTTCTAATGTCCGGTTAGATGCTATTTTATAATTTTTATTATATTTTTACAGGTGAAAAATATAATAAAAACAGTAATTATTGAATGGAACACTAGTATATATTGATTAACTTGGCGGGTTTGCGATAAGCCGACGTAGCTCAACGGTAGAGCATCTAACCGGACATTAGAAGGGTGCGGGTTCGAGTCCTGCCGGCGACATTTATCTTTGCTCGGAAGGTTTTTTCAATTTGGATGAGTGTTTTAGATTAATAATTATTGTTTATAAAATAATAATTGTTACCCTTTGCGCTATGCACAAAAATCTTGTCTTAAGTTTTTAAGAACTTTAGTTTATCAATTAATACTTATAAGAAGATTCTTCCAAAATATTACATCATTTTGTAATTATAATTTTTGTCGATTAACGTTAACAGATAATGCAACAGTGAGATAATAACTATGATTATATTTTTCTTAAGTTCATTGCTCCTAGAAGAATAAATAGTGAATGTAAAAATAATTACATTGCAAAATATGTGTACATACTTTCTCTTTTCTGATCAAAATATGAAGAAGAATCTAATCTGGTGACTACCTACAGACCAGGTAATAAAATGTAAACATAATAAAGAGGTACTACATTTTTTAATTATTATGGCAATACCTAGCTGCCAAGTACGTCTGTAAAATTTTATTCCCACAATTTTTTTATTTATATATTTTAATTTTTGATCGGTGAATTTGATTGTTTTTTTTTATTGTTATTTTTCTAACATCTACCTGTGGTTATTTCGATAGATAAATTTCAGAAATGCAAAAAATCGCCTTTTCTGTAAATGTTTTCCTTGCAGATTTAAAAAAAGTTTTTACATAATGTGATGTAGAATCATCTCTAAAAAACATGCACTTGGACCATTGTGGTTCTTTAAACTTACAATAATCTTCCTATGAGTAATCTTGGTGTTGTCAACGTTTTAAACAATAGCAGCACCCTCACTTTTTGTCTATTATAAAATGTCACAACTGTATTACCTAATCTTCCTCTTCTCATCCCCATCGTCTTCCCTTACCCACTCCCTTCACCCTCACAGCATACCCCAATTGAGGATGCTATAGTCCCCTTGGTTTTGGACAGTAGTTGAGACTCTAGTATTCTGCAGTATTCACAACAACAAAAATTGTACAAATTTTTTTTTTTCAAATTATGTTTTGTGAGAACATTCAAGCTCATAAAACAACAGTCAATAAAAATCGAACAAACATAATGAATCTCGAATGAGGAAAAACTTCAACCTGTTCATATTATATCGATGATAAAAACACATATAATCACTGTAAGTTCCCACACATAATTTTGGAATATTTATTTCATGATTGGCCATTTGAAGTGGTCGTCTGGTTTTCCCCGCCAATGGCAACTTACGGAAAGGAAAGTAGTTACTAACCTGTATATCGAAGACGCAAAAACCCATGTGAAGACCCGCCAGATCTTTCCAACGGTCGTCTAAATCCAAAATACGGCATAATTGTTTCCTCTCGAGAAAGGGAATTTCATACACATAAACTGACTTTGGCACATTATTGTTTTTTACCTCGCTCGCCATTTCAACTAAATAAACACAGATTTTATTAATATCACGAGAGCCAACACTTTTTCCGCAAAAGGAGCGACTTGTCCAACTAAACCAAAACAATTTTATGACGTTTGGGAAAGTTTGCTATTATAGAATATTATAGTTTGCAAAGTGGTCGTCATGACGTCTGTCTGTGCAGTGCGAAGTGTAGGCCTGAACCTAATGTATTCGTAACAGGTATACGTATTATAATACCGCCATACGTCTGATATATCGATACTGGCTCCGTAAATATTATCAACCGATCCGGGCGTTCCGAGTAAGCGATATTTATTGAATACGTGATTTCTGATATTCAGTATCGGTATATCGTATATCGATATTTAAATCCGCGTCTCCTGCGAACTTTTTTCCGAAACATTACACAAAAAACCATACACAAAAACATTTGTTTTCCTACACATCCCGTCTCCTGCTAAAATGTTTTGTTTTAGTTCAAAACAAAATATGTTATGTGTAGACGTCAAAATGAGTTCTGACGAGGGGGACGTGCTTTCGGTTTTAGCGATTAAAACAAATATTTCAAGTTAGACCTTACTTACTACCTCGAAATTTTAATATTTATCAGGAATTAAGAATACAAGGCAATTTCTTCCGCGTCTCTGAAACCGATTTTGAAGAACTGGTTTTGATTTTACGTCCTGATGTGCAAAAAAACTCAACATGGCGAAGAGATGTCATTTCACCAGAAATGAGACTTGGCATTACATTAAGGTTTCTGGCTACTGGCTATTCATACACTAGCTTAATGTACCATTTAAGAGTTTCAAAACAACAATTGTCCAAAATTATTCCTGAGGTTTGCTGGGCCCTCTTAGTTGGGTTTAAAAGAAAAGAAATAAAATAACCTAAAAACTAAAGAACTTGTAATACACAACAATCCACACTTGACAACGTGGATACTTGCTCGCTCAGTGCACATAACCTCAACCCGTACGATTTGTGCTGAGCGGATGACACTGACAGTGAAACGAACCCCGCGGTGCTCGTAAAAATATGAAATACACCCCCTTCCCCTCTTCACCCGCGAGAGGAATGTTTTCCATTGCTTTCGGAAGACAAAAGATTCTATACGCACACAGAAATGTGTATGGTAACGCCCCTTTGTTTTGTTTTTTTTGTGTAAATGTTTACAAAAAACAGTCGCAGGAGACGCGGCTTAACACTTGCGTTATTGACCGATCTCGATATATTCGATACAAGTATCATCTCAAGTATTCATCTTTATACGATATTGACAGATACAAGTTACCTATCCATATCGGTATCGCTGTATTAACGGGAGAGGGACGTCGAAGAGTTATTATTTATTAAGGCCAACCACCGGCTAAAATTTTAACGAAATCACACGCTCCTTATGCAGGTGGCGACAAGGTTCAAAATCCCGCTGTACATCGGCCGCATGTTTCGATTTCGCCAAAAAAAACATCACCAAAATGCGTGTTTTATTATATTTTGTGAAGCTCAGACATAATTATTAAAATGTTTTACGGTCATATTCTAAAAACCTTAATTTATCACAATGAGCAATGCGAAAATATGGGAAAAAAGTTCATAAGTAGGAGATTTTGCGCTTTAAACATTTTTTTAATGTCTCATACTTTATTTTTTTCTAAGCTTATAAAAAAACATACCAAAAAAATTGACGGTTAAACGAAAGGCCAAAATGTGTTCTACCTGCAGTATTTAATTCAATTATCTATTATATTTCTAGGCCAACAAATTCTCTAACCGAAAACACACGATTTTGCATTACTTCCCATTGCATCGCCTTAATTCAAAATAATGATAGTATTATTACGCAACACGATAAACATAATGTTGTTACGTAACAAACGAAAGATCTCAGAATAGTTCTAGCTTCTCGCTTACAATAAATATCCTGACATTCAATAACACAACAACCCGCCACACGGCATCCAATAACATAACGACCCACCAAAAGTCACAATAATCAACCAATGAGGGCTAGCGCACAGATCATTACTGGCTGCATGGAACGAGGCAGTTCGCCAAGCGACTCCGCGGTCTGTCAGCCACTCTCTTCCTGACCTCCGAGCTATCACCTCGGTTCATTTATTGCATCATTCGAGTCCGCCATTGGAAACATCAACTGCATGAGGGTCTGAGGCCCCTAGCAGATCGTTCCCGTACTACCTTGTAAAACACCTAAGATGGTAATCTGTTATTAACTATTACACTCAGTGCGAAGATATTCAACGCCTGCGCTCCTTGTATACTGCCCACGCAGTCAACCCCGCGACTATCACGTCTCTGTACCAATATGATCAAAGTAAGCTGCCCACCCCTTCTCTCTTTTTATGTGCTGTACTTGTGTGTTTACCATCATTAACTTGCCCGGTTAGAATTTCATCAGAGAGAGGAATAGTCTAAGTCTAAAACAGAGTAGGTGCCTACAACCTGGCGTACCCTGCACATAACCTGAATGACCATGTCCTTGTTACAATAAATTCTGAACTGAAAGTACGCCATCTCGTCATTTAAGTAGAATAGAAAACGCCTCTCCTTCAATTATAAGGCCGCGGCCGACTCATATGACCCTTGAGAGAGAGGAAACCTACTTGCTGTACCGAAACTGAGCTAATGTTCTGACGACGCTGGAACCCGCCTAGAATACAATCTCCGGGTAAGTCACACTGTTATATTTGCGCCGCCTCTCACTTGCCTACGGCACTCCTTTCAGCATCCCATACCTTAATACTGGCACCCTTAATGCTGCCCCCCGACGTGGTTTCCATCGTGGGGCTTTCCTCCTTCCCGACCTCCGCTTCTTCCCTCTGTCCACCACCATAATACTGCCGCCCAACGTTTTACTCCTTCCCCGCCCTAACTCTGGACGTACGAACGTGGCTTTCTATCCGTAATAATGTTTTTAAATAGAAAAATATTTAAATATTTTATTAATTTACATAGGCTTAGCATTTAGCAAAATTCAATCAGAAATATTACTTCTTTCTAACCGTTCCATTGTATGTTTTACAAAATATTTAAAAGCCCACCAAAACGCACGAAATCTATGGCTTTTTAGGTGTGACGTGACAGGAGCAGCCGGATTAGCGATTCAATAGGCGGAAATCGATATAATATGGATTCCATACAAAACTTCGAGAACTTTATACTTAAATTTAACTGCTTTTAATTGAAGAACATCTGTGAACTTGACAAACAGCCGGTGACAGTAGGCAAGTATAAACATAAATAGGTTGAATAAATTAAATAGTTTTGAACTTTAATGGCTTGAAATAAAAATAAATATATTATGCATTGTAAGAAAGAATAGGTTTGAGGTATCTTTAGAAATCCTCCACTTCCAGAATAACTGAAGAAATAATCAGCAAAGTGCCAATGACGTCGTTGTTTTGTGCAAGCGATATAGAATATTAAGTAGACAAATTCGTTAAAATTGTTATGAATTTTCAAGCAAAAACCCTCAAGTAGTCGCAATAAACAAACATAATTATTTTACGAGCAAAATGAACACTGCAAACAGCGAAATTATAAGCTATAGATTATAAAAAGCGGAAAAAAACCTTATCTAGTTATAAGTTGGGCTCGAAAACTGCATGTGTGACGTCAGAAGCAGTGGTACCAACAGAACATGGTGTTTTGATGGTACGGTTTTTAATTCACTTTTATATAACGATTTATAAAATCTACGTATAATTATATACAATGAAAGTTATATATTCAGAATGGGCATTTGCTAATCTATACGAATATATATTTTTAAACCCATTATATTTTTCACTGGAGTTCTTGATTAAAGGGTAATTATGAGATTTGATAAAATAAACAATCCTGTTTTCGGTGATTAATCTATAATAATAATAATAAATTGATGATTTATACAGCACCGTTTTTATATAAAATCCGCTCAAGGCCACTACTTTTGATTCCGAAAAAAGCAGGTTTTCATTTACTGACATTATACCTATATTTAATTGGAGTATTTAAAGTGAAAGTGAATGATAGGAGAAGTCGGTGACGCCCATGGATGACGTGGCACGATCAAGTGAACCAATTAATTGAGTCGGATCATGTCAAGAGTCAGAAAAACAGAAGAATATGTATGAATGAGAATGGTAGAAGAAGTCGGTGACGCCTAATTGACCCACTTACTTGAGTCAGGTCATGTCAAGAGTCAGGACAATAGAAGACATTGTATGAATGAGAAAAAGAGTTTGTATGTTTATATAAAAAGTCGATGACGCCCGAGGAAGACATAGCACGATCAAATGAACCAAATACTTAAGTTGGGCCACATAAAGAGCCAGAATAACAGAATAATCTGTATAAGACAATACATGAATGTGAATTTAGCGAGAAGTATGTGCCAAGACCGAGTTGTTTGGCGGTCTATCCTCTTTGCATAATCCTACAGTGAAACGGTTCGATGGTCACTTTTCAGTTGGATGGTTTCTTTGTAAAGAAAGATTTTGTAAGAGTTTATCGATTAAAAACTTTATTTTCGTTGCAAAAATTATACACCTACTAAAAATTACCTATAACAAGTATTATGCGTAAAGACGATATTTGAATACTTTATTCTAAAATGTCATCGAGGAAACAAGGATTCAAAAAATGCTGAAACAACCATCGGCCTTTGTCGATCTGTCTTCGTGGGGGGAAAACCCAATTCTCGAACGTAGTTCTTGACAGTTTCGTATTTAACGTATAACGGTGATCATTTTATGGTAATCCCCGTATCTGGGACATTTTATTCGTCAACGGCTAAACCAAAATCATTTTATTTGGATTAATACATCCATCATAAATCATAACATCATGTTATGTAACACACTAGAACACTTGAAATATGTACACAATGTCTGATTATCTTTTTGTTGTATTTTTAATTAACATATATTACCTAAGGGTACAAACAAATATGGACAAAGAACTTTAGATCACACGATTTCTAGCTGTTTGAATATGTTTCCTGCTGAAATAAAAAAAGTGTTAAAACTAAACAGTTAATAAATATCATATGTTGAAAACTTTGTTGGCTGAAAGGAACTTTCTGTATTGAATAATTGGAAAATATTATTTTCTGCACGATTTAGTGTTGTTATTTGTTTCTATTTTTTTAATTTGTAAAAATAATTTTAAGTAATGTTCTTAATATTCTATATAATTCTTAGATGTTTTTATTTTATGTAGATACTTAACCTTAACTATAAGGTTTTGAATAACAAGCACCCGTTAGACAAACTACTAAAAAGTAGTTAATCGAAAGTATAAAATAAAAACTTACTGTAAAATGTACAGAAAAAATCAATTATTACAGTTATGCGAGAACTTCTACGTTTTCGTAATACCGGCAAACGAATATATCAGGAACGGGTAATATCGCAAAAGAACAGGTATGACTCAGTCTTAGCGAAGTGAGGATTTGACAGATATTTGAAACAGAAATCTGCAATTCTCATTTATTTGAGTCAATAAACATTATCGCTAGATGGCGTACTGCAGAATACATTTTTCAAAAGAAACAATGTTTTCTATAACTTTTATTTCCCTTTCTTCCTATAAGATGTGTTTATGAATTTATAAGTAGGTACTCCTAATTCTAATACTGTCAATGTAAAATCTGTCGGAATTATATTAACTAAAATAAATACCTACTTTTTATGACAACCTCTTGGCAGAGCGGTAAAATCCTTGGCTCTTGACCAAAAAGTTGAAGGATCGAAACCAGGATGGGTAAATCAATTAATTGTTTTTGTGTAATCCATCCATTTTTTTTCAAATTTTAATATAAAACTGTCCCAGTTTGAAAATTACTATGAACGCCGAAACAGCTGTCAAAAAAAAAAAAACTAAAATACTGGTGGAACTTTTTTATTGTTGTTATTTTATGGCTGGTCGTGTCGGCCCTTGCAGAACTTAATAATAACATTATAAAAAAAATAATCAATAGTATTGTTTTTTTTAATTTCATGGATTATATTTCAGGTAGTTACAGAACTTTTTTTTCGAGAAAGACAAACATTCTCGGGAAACGAATACCTAATCTGAGGATATTTGAAAAACTCCTACCACCTGATGTTGCTTGTGCAAGGACTTATCTAGCGGGGAAATTGAATCCACGACGCCTTGGTGGAAACCCGACGCATTTGCCACGAATCGGTCCGTGTCAGTGGTGGGAAGTCAATATATTATTCATAGATTTATATACAACAACCTTTAGGTATTTTATTTTACCAAATCGGAATTTTCTTTCCATGTAAAATAAAATAAAAAAAATCGTGATATAGGCAGAGGAAATTTAATGTATTTGGGAGCAAAAAGCTGGACAACCTAAAAACAACGTAAAGTTTGTGCAATGATTGGAACCAAAATTGTCATTTACATTGTCTGAGCCACATGAAAACAAATTTATTAGATAATTTATGTATATATTGTGTTTTTCCAATGTTTCGCAAACCAATTACACATTTCCTCTTCCCCTTCCTTCTCAACCTCAACATACAATTCCCCAAATCGGAATGCAATAGTTCCACTAGCTCCTGGCAGTTGGAACTATTGTGCGGTATCACATAAAAAAAGATATTGAATTAAATAATTATAGTCGAGATCCAAACAATTTTTCAGTGAATTACAATATAATGAAGTGAATGGCCAATAGATGTATCTACTATCGGTAAATATTCGGATGCCGACAATGCCCGACATTACCGACAGTAGAAACGTCAAAATATATTTTGTTTTCGTTGGGGCTTAAAATGTCAGGTGCAGAAAAGAACGATGGTACGTTAAATATACACTTAAACCACGTAATCATTGATACATGTCAATTAACAGACATTGAATTAATAATGTGGCACCTTTTTCAGCGAGTTCCGAGGCGAGTTTGCTGGTTATTGTAATAGATACAAATCCGTACCAAAATTTTATACAGGACAATCCGAGATTGTTGGTCCACTGCTTGGATTCTGTAATAGCATTCGCAAATTCACATTTGATGCAAAAAGCACAAAATAAACTAGCTGTTCTAGGATGCCACCAACACAAAAGGTACGAATTTATTTGATATTTTGTTAGTTTTTGGTTTTTAAGGTTATGTCTTGAATCTCTGAGGCGAATGTGAGGTAAAACAATGTATGATTGTGTGAAAAATGTTGAGATTCGTAAAGAATGCGAGGCTGATGTAAGCGTAATGAGTAATATTAGGGAAGGAACGCTTAGATGGTTTGAGCATGTTGAGCGAACGGACAAAGAAAGGAGTGTCAGGAGAATATATGACGCCAATGACCGGTCAGTGGCTGAGTTGGTATCGCGTTTGGGTCTCACCCAGGCGTTGTGAGTTCAATTCCTCGGCTGGCTAAGTCCTCCATTATGACACAAGCAACATCTTCCACTTACTGTGATTGTAGTAGGAGATTTTCAAATATTGTCAGGTTATTCGTAACCAGGGAATATTTGTCTTTTTTTATAAAAAAATAAATAAAAAAATGTGAATGGAAGAAGGCGAGCACGATCAAGTAAATCAAATACTTCAGTCAGAATAATAGGAGAGAATGTATGAGGGGATGTATGAATGTGAATAAATGAAGAAGTGTATGCCAAGATCGAGTTGTTTGGCGGTTCATCTTCTCTGCCTACCCCTGCGGTAAAACGGCGTGATGATTAGTTAGTTAGTTTTGAATCTTCATTATCACCAAAACATTGATACTTGTACTAAATATTTAGGTAATTTTTTCCTATTCCGCTTCAACGTTAATACGCATAGATTTTTGAAATACAATTTGTTTCAACATTACAGTAAAAATAAGTTGGGTTAAAAAAAAATACCAGCACTGCACCTATTTTCTTGAGGCAGAAAGATTTAATTTTATCAAGATTATAATTTGATTATTATCAAGAAATCTTGGATAACATGTTATGTAACTATTTGCTGCACCCTCTACGGGCTGCATCCCTGAGTTTCGTCGTCGGCACATAAAGCTGAGTGATGCGTAACTCAATCTTATCAATATTACTCAATAATACTCGCATTATCAGTTTTTAGTACTCAATTTTAAACGATTTTTTTTCCTCATAGCACCAACCGGTGCATATCAAACACATATACATAATTGTTTACTCTATAATATTTGTTTTTCTCATCTCTTCATAAGTACTTAAATATTTATTTATCTATACTTATATTTTATCACATTTCCATGCCGATAGCGTTGCAAAAGTTTATCCGACAACACCTATCTCCCTCACACCGCATAGCCTCGCTCTTTCATTTATTTTGTCATTTTTAACTAGCAGTGATGGGACACTCCCCGCCACCTGCACAATACAGGCGGACCTCGACTTTCGCACATGATTGGTTCCTAAAAATTTGTGCGAAAGTTAAATGTTCGAAAGTAGAGGGATGTAAAAAAAAAACACCAAACATTGTACTTTAAAATTTTTATTTATCTAAAATTACTAACTAAGTACATATTAAATAAAAATTATATTCTCTTAATAAACTTGTCAAGGGTTAGTTGTATTTTACTACTTTTTTTCTTTTCTTCATAGAGAGTTCTGTAACATGCAGTACTATTATGGATCGCCCTACGCACCTGAGATATTGGGATCACATTCTTCCTTAATATTCAAAAATGTCTCGAGATGCGTAAAAGCTTCGTTCTTGTTTTTTTATTGTTAAGGTCCTGATGATTTCTTCTGGTTCTTCTTCCTCACTTTCAATTTGTATACTATTTTCGTTCTCTTGTCGGTCCATTAGAAATTCATTAGTCAAGGGTTCAGAATGAGATTCAATCATCTCATTAACATCTTCACTGTTAACATCTAGGTCTAGTTCGTTCATTAGGTGAACTATTTCAAGTGTGATGGTTTCTGGAGTTTCATCAAAATTTATGAAATCACTCATCATTTGTGGGCATAGTTACTTCCATGAACCTTTCATTGTTGACTCTTTTATTTCAGCCCATGCGTCTCCAATATTGTTTATTGCGTTCCATATGTTATAATTCTTCCAGAAATCTTTTAATGTGGGCCCACCTTCCACGTCAGTTGCCTTGATGGCCTGATTCATTATCGACCGCATATAATATCGTTTAAACGTAGCTATCACCGTTTGGTCCATGGGTTGTATGAGACACGTAGTATTGGGGGGAAGAAACACAACATTGATTTCAGGCTATAAATTTTGTAGAGATTTTGGGTGTCCTGGAGCATTATCTAAGATTAATAATGCTTTAAATGGTAAATTATTAACTTCCCAATAATGTATTTCTGCTGGTACGAAATATGTAGTGAACCAATCTTCAAATATTAAAGCAGTAACCCAGGCTTTTTTTATTGGATTTCCAAATGACTGGAAGCAATTTTGTGTCTTTTCCTTTCAATGCTCTAGGATTTTCTGGTTGATAAGTTAACATTGGCTTCAATTTTAAATCAATAGCTAAATTTCCACCGAGAAGCAATGTCAATCGGTTTTTAGAAGGTTTATGACCAGGGGCAACTGCTTCGTCCTTTGATAAGAATGTACGATTAGGCATCTTCTTCCAAAATAAACCAGTCTCATCTACATTCAATATTTGCCTAGAGGTATATTCTCCATCTTCAATAATTTTGGACAATGACGAAATAAAGTATTCTGCATCATCTTCATCCGCATCAGCTGATTCTCCAGTGAATTTAATATTGTGTAGAGAATACCTTATTTTAAAATTTGAAAACCAGCCGTTACTTGCATGAACCACTGTTAGAATCTTCGTTTAGTCTAACCTTCCAATCTTTATGCAAACTAAGAGCCTTAGCTTGAATTATTGAAGTACTCAGAGGGATGTTTTCTTGATTTTGATTACTTATCCAATAACACAAAGATTTCTCCATTTCACCCATCACTATGCCGTGCTTTTTGGAACATCTTTTGGAGTGTGTACAAATTAGTACATAGAAACGCATGCGTTCGAACTCTGTTCATATGCATTTCATATTGTGACAGGGAAACAACCGCACGCAAACAAAACACTTTTGCATTATCGCCAAAAAAAAAAAAAAAGATTTTACAAAAATGTGAGCGAATTGTGCGAAAGTCGAATGTGCGAAAGCCGAGGTCCGCCTGTATATTGAATATGTTTGCACAGAAGGACAACATTTATTTGGCTAGAGGAGTCGGGCCAGTTACAAAAATCAAACATTTATTTTCCGCTTGGTCGCGGCCCCGTACAAGTGTCGACAATATAATTAAATTAATCCATTAAATCTATCGCCACGCCAAGGTGAAGACATTCGACACACTTTTTATTAGTTTAATTACAATTAGGAGCAACTATTTCAGTCGCCGGTGAAGCAAAATCACGCATTTTAATTAATTTAAAGCTTGGTAAAGTTTCAAGTTTTTGTATGACTTTTAGGTTAGGTTTTATTTTATTTACAAAAAAACCCAAACTAAGAACCTAAAAATCTCTTTTATGTCTAATTAATATATTGAATTATATTACGTCGCAGGAAAGCAACTGTAATACGTAGGATTTGGCGGGGAACGCGGGAATGCGGGAGAAGGAAAGGAGGAAGGTTAGGTAGGAGAATTTGCGGGAGACTGTGTGTGTGTGTGTGTGTGTGTATACCCTGAGAGAGGTTTCTTCCAGGGAGCTCGGCTCGGGACCTACGACTAGCTCAGCATCGGCAGGCCTAGGAGCTCTTCTTCAGGATCGTGAATCGACAGGCAGTCTTATAATTGGGGATTGACTCGGAACTTTATCAATTAAAACACTCAGATGCTTTCAAAACTCAGTGGTTTACTCGGTAAAAGAGCACAGACATAGTAAGTTTACACAAGGGGAACGGCTAACCTACAAATTACAAATAATATTACGGGCAAATTCTCTGATTCTCTCTGGAATATTCTACGAACGGCATGGTTAAATGTGACTTGAAATAGAATTTCAACACAATGAAATGGGGATAACCAAGATACAGCTCACGGTTGGGAATGATGTGGCTCGGACATGGTGAAGGCGATCGTCGATCGTGTGTCCGGGTAGTAATCCATCGCCAGGTCCATGGTGAATGGTGCACCTCGGGGAGGATGTTGTCAAGGCCAAGTCCACAGAGAGAATGAGACGTTGAGAGCGCGCGGGCGGAACCGGGGCCGCGTATGGGTGATGTCTCCTTTTGTCGCTAGGGGTGCTAACCTAACGAGTGGCTAGTATTTATGGGGTATTTGCGTTATGTAACACAACATTGCTGTAGCAGCCAAAGCCATGTAAAGAAAATACCAGGATTTTGAGGTTTATATGATATATCAATTTAAAAATGTAATATTGAATGTCGTACAGTTCTTATTTTTCATTGTAGAGTCACGGGACCCGAACAGATTGACACAAAAAAACCCCATGGAATGGTGTACACAAAGCATTTTCGTGATTGGTGAAGGTTACAGCAGTATTGCTATCCTGCGACGATGATATATAAAATCGGTTTTAGGTTCTTGGTTTGGGTTTTTTTTTTAAATAATGGATTAAAAAAAAACATGAAAAATACGTGCTTATATGCATATTTCCTTGCCAAATTCATGAAGAGAATATGTTTTGTTCAGAGATTTGTCATCTTTTGAATTTTTCTATAATTTCTTATGGTTTGTTTTTTTAGGGTAGGCACAGCTTTTCAGCCTTTATAGACTGCAAGCCACTGATTCTTAAAGTTTATTTTCATACTCTTGTAATTTCTTGTAGCAATACTTCTTTTTTTTTTACACAGCTAATATATTTATATATTCAATTTATTTTTTCAGTGAATATCTATTTCCAAGTCCTGGAAAGCCTCTGGACATCCGACAACAAGATGGCCAATATGAAATGTTTACACTTGTAGAGAAAACTGTTAAACAAAGGTAAGAAACAGTGTCTACTTTCGCCTCTGTATATTTCTACATCAATTTACTGTATCTTAACCTATTCTCTGTCCATCGTTAGAACGACCTATGAACGCGCGTGACCTGCCCCTTTCCCCACTACTTTCTCCTCAACTCGGTACCCACACACTCAAACCCAGTTCTTAAATTAATTAATGAAATATTTGATTAAAATCTGTATTACCTACCCACAAACACAAATTAATAATTATGATGATAATATTACAATATACGTATTGCATTTTATGTTACATCAAATTGGCTAAGGAATTAACCCAAAATTAAAAACATCATCCTCCCCGTTCGAAAAACAAGATAATCCCAAAATGATTCACTTAAACTTCAAAAGCCAATGAATCATCATTATTGCCCCCTAGTTTCTTCAACAATATGATTGACATTCCAAAATTTTTACTCAATACCAATAATATGATGTCGAACAAAAATCATTCCAATGCTCAATAACCTGTACTATCATTGTGAGTTGAGGTTTGTGTACCACCTATAAAAATAAATAAAAATAAATAAAACAGATCAACACCAACATCCATAATCTTATGCAGTACAGTATCTACGAGGTGTGTTCAAAAGAAAAGATGAATTTTGAATTCACCTTTTCTTTTGAACACACCTCGTATCTACATTCCACAAAAAAATATTTCTTGCATTTCGAATAGCTATAAATAAAATATATAATTAGCGCCTACCTAATATATAATCCGAAGGTCACGGGTTCAAATCCCGGCGTGCGCAAGTAAATTTTATTTAATTAATTTGTGCTGTTTCACAATTAATTCATTTAAAAATAATATGTAGTATATTTGCGCACATTCCAGAGTGGAAGATACTCTCAGTAACGCCCTGGTGAAAGACCACCATTCAGAATTGAAACGTTGCTTGAAATGGCTTATAGCCCTTTTGGTGACCAGATCTAAATAGCCAGATATTTCCCCACCTTCCTCTTCCCCTTCTCCTTCCCCTCCCCAATACCTTCAGCCACACAACATTCCCCTAGTGGGGATGTCATGGTCTCATTGGCTCCAGATGGTTGGGAGCAGTTGGGATTCTTGTGGGGTATTCATATAAAAAAGAAAAAAACTGTCCTCTTTTGTTATTTTTTTGCTGATAATAAATTTGACCGAACGTCCATTTTATCACACGGTATGAACGGGTTAATACCTCAGAAACGCGAGTATGGGTGGAGTTACATCGCTGCCGCAGATGTGCGTGGGTGATGCAAGGGGGTGGGTATGCGCAGTAGGAACTAAATTTGGAACTGTACCACGCCATTCTGAGTATAGTTTCGTCACGATTTTCCATATTAAGTGGATATCCTAAGCTTCCTAGCTAGCCACATATAACATAGCTGCTCATCGTGACATGTATATACAGTATAATCTCGCTAATCCAGCACTTCACTATACCAGCTAGTGGTGGGCGAAGCGGCTCGGTTTAGTGATCCGGATCACTAAATCAGCTCTCTGTAAAGATAATCCACATATAAACTGGACGAAAAAAGTATTGTATAAGAGCGTCTTAAGGACGTCTTTAGGAGGGCCAAGGGAGCGAGGGACAGGGCATGGTGCGGGGGGACGCGAACCGTCGTTCAATCGAGCCGGATCACCGAACCGGTAGACTACAAAGAGCTGATTTAGTGATCCGGCTCACTAAACCGAGACGTTTCGCCCACCACTAATACCAGCATGTCCAATAATCCGGCACTAAAACAAGGGACGCGCGCATACGATTCTACATATTCCATTCCATCTCCCAGTTAGCTTGCGAGCGTCGTCCGCCCGCACCAAAAGTGCATTACATAACTGTTACGTTAATTATTATTTACTTGTGGTTTCATACCCCAAATCAGAACATATGTCTTCGAGTAGTACGAGTAATAAGAGAAAACTTAAGACTTTGCCTTTGTGGGAGAAGATGGTCATTTTATAGAGGTTTGATAAGCGTGAAAACGTATGCAGTTTTGCTAAAGAATACGATGTCGGACATATAAACATAAACAATTATGAACTAATATGTACATGCGTACAAACATATATGAATTTTTACTCATTTTACCTATATTCCAGTAATCCGAAATTTCCCCTAATCCGGCACTCTTGTGCCTGCTTTAGTGCCGGATTATTGAGATTGTACTGTATATACAATTACTCTATTCGTAAAATAATAAATTAAGTTTGATTTTATAGTGTTTGTATATATAGCACAGTTTGAAAACGGCCTTAAACGCCGAAACAGCTGTCACAATAATAACAACTAAAAATACTTGCAGAACTTAATAATAACATTATTAAATTTGATTTACATTAAATTAAAAAAAAAATTAAATGGAGTTGTACGAATTACACACAAAAACAATTAATAAATCAGTGAGAATTTCATCATAGAGCAATTGTTTTTAAATTCGTACCGCAACTTGTTAAATATAAATGGTACAATGTATTCAAGGGTTCGTTGACCATATTTATTTTTAACTAAAAATATTTTTCGGCGGGGTTCTAAGGTATAAAAATCAAGCATTCCTGTTAAGAACAAGAATCGATATAGGAATGGATAATATGTATATTCTCTCATATAAAAGTAAAGCAATAAATACTTCTTTTCAGACTAGGAGAACTGGTTAAAATGTATGAAGATAAATCAGACACGGCGCCCGGGGAATCTCTCCTGGCAGGAACTATAGCAATGGGCCTCTGCTACATTGCCAGGGTAATTATTATTATATTTGTTCATATTTACTCTTGATTTCTTGAAAACTATTTATGACCGTGTGAAAATGTTGAGATTTGCGAAGAATGCAAGGCCGATGTGAGTCTAATGAGTAATATTAAGAAAGGGATGGCTTAGATGGATGGGCATGTGAAGCGGATTAATGAAGAAAAGAGTGTAAGGAGAATATATGACACGAATGAGAATGGAAAAAAGTCCAGGACATCCGAGGAAGACATGGGATGATCAAATGAATAAAATACTTAAGTCGGGTCATATCAAGAGTCAAAATAACAGAAGAGTATGTATGAGACGATATATGACGAAGTGTGCCAAGGCCGAGTTGTTTGGCAGTCTGTCCTCTCTGCCTACCCCTGTGGAGAAACGGTGTGATGATTAGTTAGTTAGTTAACTCTTATTATCTTAAAAATCTTGGGCATCAGGGCATAACGGTATTGAAGGCAACGAGCGGGCTGATGGATTAGCAAGAAAGGGGGTGGAAGCACTGCTTGAGGGATCCGAGCCTGCCGTAGGAGTGGCAGCTTGTCACACCAAACTACATATTGAAAGATGGGTTTAATCCCAGCACTGGAAGGAATGGGAGAGGGCACTCGGAATGAGACAATCCAAAGTACTCATAAATGGACCTAACCCCAGATGATCCAGGCAACTACTCAATATGGACAGAAACTCACTGGGGGACACTGCCACCTCAGGAGACACATGCAGCTGTTGGGAGTGGAAAACACCAATAGATGCAGGAAATGTGAAGAGATGATGGGAAGTAGGCTCAGCTATCTGGGAAGACATATTGTGAAGCCAAAAGACATAGCCGAATATCCAGTGACAAACCTGGTGACCTTTATGAAAGGGACCCAGGTTACTGTCAAAGGAATAAGGTAAAATGGGAGATAACACAATGAGTGAGTGTTCGCAATGCAAACTGTCTCCTACGAAGCAAGCCGGACACTTGCCTCCCCAGCTCGAGATGCTGCAGGAAGAAATTTCTACCGACTCAAGACGCATACCCACAGCCGTAGGAATCACCACCCGATAACAGTCGAGCGCCTCTAGCGTGAAGGAAGGTTCTAAATACTTAAGTTGGAAAAAACATTATAAATAAAATCCTACCTCACTGGTAATTTTGAGTATGTTATTGTTTACTGAAATACTATTGAATAAGAATTTGTTTGTGGAAATTTATTTTTCCTTACTTACATACCAGGGGTGTTAGTTGAAGTTTGCCGGTTTTTTCAATAAAGAAAACGCTTAATTCTCAAGGGAATCTCAAATTTTTTTAATTCAAAGTATTGACCATCGGATTCTATACATTTTGCCCATCTTTGAGGCAAATCATGGATACCATTCCAAAAAAAAAAATTCTGTTTCGAGGCAAACCATTCGACGAGCCATTTTTCGACTTTTCAAAATTGGCGAAGCGCTGCTCTGCGAGTGAGTGTCCCATCGATGCGAAAAGGTGATAGTCGGAGGGGCAAGGCCTGGAGAGTACGGCGGGTGCGATAATATTTCCCAATTCAATGCTTTGAGAGTGTTCTTCACTACTTAAACTGTATGAGGCGGTGCGTTGTCATGTTGTAGGATAACTTTGCCATGTCTTCGGTCCCCATTTTTACCCATTTTCCATACTTTTGGATCTTTCCCATGGCTTTTAAACGTTGGCAAATTGCTCCTCGGGTCACATTAAGCGTTTGGGCCAATTGTTGTTGCGATTGGGTTGGGTCTTCATCCAATAACGCCTGCAATTCGTTGCACCAGGATGTTCATTGTCTGTTAAATCGAAATTTCCACTTTTAAATTGACGAAACCATGTCTCACATGTTCTAATCACTGGGGCATGTTCACCATAAGTTTCTACCAGCAACCGATGAGCTTCAACTGCCTTTTTCTTTTGATGAAATAAGAAAAGCAACGAATGCCGCAAATGCGATTTACTTGGAACGAAACTCGACATATTCACTGAGGTAACCAACTATGACACTATTATTTTGGCAGAATGTAACTTGTGTATTTTTAAATAATAGAAAAATATGACATAGATGCCAAATCATAGAAATGTATACATATCTCTAGCGACATCTATGAGTAAAACCGGCAAACTTCAACTAATATCCCTGGTATATATATATGATAATTCTGTATTATTTTCTTTAGTTATCATATTTGCCCTGACGAAGCTTGATCTAAGCGAAACCGGTTGGTGTAAAAATAATATAAATGAATGGTTTATTTAAGATTATGAAACATTCTTAAACTTTTATTTCCAATCTGATTTTGGTTTTCTTGGACTTTAGATGAAGCGTCAGTCACCGCCCGGCCAGAAAATAAACAGTCGGGTATTGGTTATAACGGGAAGCAGCGACACGGCGGCCCAATACATCAACTACATGAACGTTTTCTTTACAGCGCAGGTAATTTATATTTAAATTAAGTCTTCCATCCTGAAAATATTCAGGTTTTGGTGTTTATTTTTTAAAATTTTTATTTTATTTTTATTTATTGTATAATATTAATTGCATACAATGGGAACTGGTGCACCCGCTAAGCCACTGCAAGTAGCTTGTCAGCAGGAGTTTAGTTCCAACAATATTATGTAATACAACAATAAATAACAATAATCATACAAATGTAGCCCAAAAATAGAACAATAATGTTGTGATCAATGTACACAAATTGGAAAAAAAATTAAAACAGCGTAAGTTTTGTTATAGAGATACTAGAGTCCAATTACATAATATCGATTTAAATAATATTATAAAAATATCAAAATATCAGCAAGTATTAACACCTCTACTCCGGTGATGGGTCCGATTTCACTCTGTGTTTTTTAAATAAAAGATTTTGCCGCAAATATTTCGTTTAGGCTAATTTCCTTTTGTCTATTATTTTATCAAATATTTACCCACATTTCGACTCAAAAATGATTAAAATCGGACACGTTTTAAATAAGTTATTAGAATAATTGTGTATAAAAACACGCAAAAACTCCATCTCTTCTCAGTTGAATTTGAGCAGCCGACGAAACAGTATATCTCTCGCTCTATCCTTCCGTCTTTGTCTCTCGCAGTCCTTAACACGCAGATGTTGTCAACCATTCGGGCACATTTCTAGTATTGTGATCATATTTTTGTAACTTTGTTATAATATTTTTTTTTTTATTTCGTACCGTACTAACGCAATGGCAAGGCAAAATTATTTAGCTGATAATGAGATTGAAAAAGACAGTTTGAACAGTGAGATCAGTGATGATGGCGACTTGGAATTTGAAACATTAGATCCAGAATTTGAAAGTGATCCGGAAGACGTATTACTAGAAGAAATATCTGAAAGTGAAATGGAAGTGATAATGAAGTTAGTGTAGGAAATCCGAGTGAATCCGTTGCAGATCAACATTTTTACGTGTCAAATTCCGGATTCCGATGGAACTCTGCGCCACCAGCCAGCTCACGTACCAGAAGCCATAATATTATTTCATCAACCCCTGGATTAAAAAACGGTAGACAGAGCATAGCATCCATCAGAGATGCATTCGATTTGTTTATTTCTAATGAAATGGTGGAGGAAATTATTGAAAATACCAATAAATTCTGTCAGCTCAATCCCAGAAATTCCAGCTTTCCTAATATTTCGAAGGAAGAAATGTATGCATTTTTTGGAGTTCTTTTGGCCTCAGGAAGAAATCGCGGCTGAAAGTTAGAACTAAACGAACTTTGGATATATATATAGGTACATGGTTACACTTTGAAGTGACACAGTACATATGTCACATTATTGTATTGTTTCATGTATTTCCATTTACTCGTTATCACATAGATAATAGAGACAAGGAGATATGGCATGGAAGCGAGCCGACTGTCACTGAGCTATGATCAAACTGAATAGACTATCAAAACAGTGGGATCAATAAAAGTTATGCGTTTGTGTGTGTAGGTAGACACAATGGCCGTGCGTAGATGTAATTTGCAGTATTATGTTGGAGACACTTTTGTGTGTGAGGTTTCATACTAATAATGGTTCTTGACCCATCTCCATTGTTTCTATTATCCATGGTTTATCGTGTTATCCCTTCCAGAAACAACAAGTCCTGATTGATGTGTGTTCCCTGGACAAACACCTGAGTCTTCTGCAGCAGGGCTGTGACATCACCGGGGGTCTTTACCTCAAGGTTCCAGCTTTGGAAGGACTGTTGCAGTACCTTCTTGTAAGTACATTAACAACATTCATAGCCATATTCAAAGTCTATTCCTGTCATATTGAGCGACTGTCATTGTGACATGTTTTTTGACCACAGAATAAAGAACACAAGAAATGCGATGTGGGTGTTTTGTGATCCAAAAGTCTGTCCATTGGAGCCTTAAATTTGAAATAAAACAATTATTCGACGATCATTTCATTTCGATCAAATGAGATGGCAATATACAACGCAGAGAGTGTAAGAAAGACAAAGTGCTGTATTTTCATTGGCTGTCTCAGGGCTAGAACCAAAAGGTACTAAGTTAAAGCAAATACAGGCAGACCTCGACTTTCACACATGATTGGTTCCTAAAAATGTGTGCGAAAGTTAAATGTTCGAAAGTAGAGGGATATAAAAAAAAAAAAAAAACAAAAATTATGCTTTAAAAATTTTATTTATCAAAAATTACTAAGTACATATTAACAAAGAAAACATTGAAACAGTGAAGAAAATGGTTTTGGAAAATCGTCGAATCACTGTTAGGGAAGTTGCAGAGGATGTTGGAATATCAATCGGCTCATGCCATGCAATTTTCTCGGATGTTTTGGGTATGAAACGTGTGGCAGCGAAGTTTGTTCCGAAATTGCTAAATTTTGAGCAAAAGCAACGTCGCATTAGTATCGCTCAAGAGTTGTTGAATGACGTCAACGATGAACCAGATTTGCTCAAAAGGATCATAACTGGTGATGAAATGTGGGTATATGGTTATGATGTCGGAACCAAGGCTCAATCATCCCAATGGAAGCGGCCAGAAGAGCCAAGACCGAAAAAAGCACGCCAAGTTCGATCAGATGTGAAGGTTTTTGCTCACTGTTTTCTTCGATTACAATGGCTCGGTGCATCATGAGTTCTTGCCAACAGGTCGTACGGTTAATAAGGAATACTACAAGGAAGTTATGCAACGTTTGCGTGAAGCAATACGGCTCAAACGATCGGAATTGTGGAAAATCAAATCATGCATTTTGCATCACGATAATGCACCAGCTCACACATCAATGCTTGTTTGTGATTATTTGGCCAAAAACAACACTGTAATCATGCCTCAACCACCGTATTCACAAGATTTGGCTCCCTGCGACTTTTTCCTATTCCCGAAACTGAAGAGACCAATGAAAGGAAAGCGTTTTGTCACAATTGATGAGATAAAGTCAGAATCGAAGAACGAGCTGATGGCCATACAGAATAGCGCATTCCAGAAGTGCTTCGAGGATTGGTAGAAGCGCTAGCATAAGTTCATTATATCTGAGGGGGATTACTTTGAAGGGGAGAAAATGGATATTGATGAATAATGAATAAATACTTTTCAAAAAATTCGAAATTCACCTTTTCTTTTGAACACACCTCGTATACCTACTATGTATCATGTTCTTTTTTGTTAACTTAAAACCTTTTTTTCTTTCAGTACACAAAATCTTGTAAAATATTAAATTATTAAAAAATAAAATAAAAATGTCAGACGATGCGTGTATTATATATATTTCTGCGATATTTGGTTGAAGGCACGCATACTTCAATTTAAATCTAAATGGAAGGCGCTTCCGGTGCGTATTCCACGGATGCTTTTGCCGTATATTCTTTTTGGTTTCACTGGAAACTTCAAAACTCATAGTGGAAAAAATACTGTCAGCTGATGATAGTTGTATTGACTTATAAATTCAAAGAATAGCGTTGTGTGAAAATTTCAAATCACAAGAACACATTAGTAGTATGCTTTATTCATATTTTGTTTAGCGGGACAGACAAATAAAAGGACCAACTTTGAGAAGTATAGTAAAGCTATGTGTATGTATTCAAGATTTATGACCATCATAGCACTACATGACCTCCGCGCTTGAGTGACTATGATTCTCGGCTACGAATCCGGAGGTCGCGGGTTCAAATCCCGGCATGCGCAAGTAAATTTTATTTGTTTCTAATCATTGAAGATAATATTAACAATTTTCAAAATGAAACATGTAACCGAAAAAACAGAATGACTCAATTATTAAAAATATATTTTGATGATGTTTATAAGCTTCAATAAGTTTATCAAAAAAAAATTATTTATTTATATATTACGTTATTTCACAATGTATTAATTTAAAGGAATATATAGTATATTTGCGGCAAATTCCATAGTGGTAGATACTTTCAGTATCTCCCTGATGAAAGACCACCATTCAGAATCGAAACATTGCTTGAAATGGCTTTAACCGTGTTTGGTGACCAGATCTGAATAGCCAGGATTTCCCCACCTTCCTCTATCACATCTCCTTCCCTTCCCCACTACCTTCAGTTTTACAACATACCACAATTGGGGATGCAATAATCTCACTGGTTCAGGGCGGTTGGGAGCAGTTGGGACTCTTGTGCGGTATAACTCCTCCATAAATGTTCCTCACTAGTTCCGATCTCTAGATATTCGCCACAGGCCTCTTCCGCAGTCTGCCCCCGGGTTGCTTCCACTGGGGCACCTTATTGATGATGATTTTCGGTGTCCTGACATCTGCAGTGTTGCCATCTTGGAATTTACATTTCCGCTAGAATCTACAGTAAATTGTGTCAAAGCTCACTTGGATTTCTCTCAGTTAGATATTCTTCTGATTTTTAGCACTGACACCAGCTCAACAACGTCGGTGTTAGTTACATTTCTTCTTACAAGTTTGCTCAACTTACCACATCTATTACTTCTGGGGGTAATGAATAGATGTGACATGTTTCAATCAGTATCGACTGGCACAATTATTATTTTTGATCGGGACAAACGACGATCTGCGACGCACCGGAACTCTGAAACTGAAACAAAGAACAACGAACAAAAAGACAAATACCCAGTACATAGATGTTCAACAATCAAAATAACATCCTAAGTTACCTAAGTTAGGGGAGTCCTTGCAAGTACCTACGTCAGGTTAAATAAATATTTGCTTGAAAAAATTGTAAGTGTGATAAAATAATGCAACTAAAGACTTTCCCACTATTTTAATAAATAATTATATTCGATTCCATCAGAAAATCTGTTATCCTGTAAATCTTGTTAAGACACAATTCTCCAATTTCGGACACTGGTCATCTGGCAATCAATCAACATGGCCAGCCCATCGTAGTATTTGGGACCTACAGAAACTTACAGTCTCTTTCAGATGCTTCGAGTTCGTGGTTCAATACGATGATGTAATGATGAGGCGTATTAATCGCTTGGGTGTTTGGTTCCAGTGGGTGTTCCTGCCCGAGGGTCCTGTGAGGAAGAAGTTGGTGCTTCCCCCGGCCGGCCGGGTGGATTACCGAGCCGCCTGCTTCTGTCACCGGGAGCTCATCACCATCGGCTTTGTCTGCTCTGTCTGTCTTAGTGGTGAGTCCTACCTTATTATACTAGACTATCAGCTCTGTGTTTTATTTACACAATCTTCTATCGTATGGTGGGGATAAAAATTGGGCAGCTAGGTCCCTGAGCCAGTCTAGAGTCTCAGACGTCGCCCTATGGACCTCATCGATACCTGTGTTGTATACGTGAAACGATCACTGGGAATGCATGCTGAAATATTGACTGTTTAGGTTGTTTTTTTTTATTGATACGGAGACGGTTTGCATAGCTCCCGTGAGTACTCACTCTATATGCTCTCTCCCGTTTTACCTTATTCCTTTGCTAAAGTTCACTAGGATTGTCATTGGATATTCCACTATGTCTCTTGGTTCCACAATATGTCTTCCCAGGTAGTCGAGCCTTCTTCCCATCAAGGCGGGACATTGGCACCCTAGGCAAAATGGAATTTCTCCATCCTCTTTACATTTCTTGCATCTATTGGTGTTTTCCACTCCTGACATCTGCAGGAGTCTCTTGAGGTGGCAGTGTCCTGTTAATAGTCCTACCAGTTACCTCTATTGAGAATCTCAAAATTCACTGTCATCTTCCCTCTGGAATTGCATTCAGAATTTTCCGTGGAATATGACCTTTTGGCACTCTTAATACGTACCTAAGCCACCTCAGTTACGATTTTTTTATGAAGAGTAACAGCGGTTCGATATTTAGCTCCTCTCGGATCATCGAGCTTCTTATTCGATCCCATTTTGTGACTTGCCACTCCTCTCAAAAATCTCATTTTTCTTGGACCCTAGAATGTGTCTGCTCATTTTACTGATTTGTACACTGCCAACTTTGTCTCGATACTTAGCTCAGGTTTCCTTATGATCACTATAAAGAGGATGCAGCATACCACTTTCCACACCTATTCTATTTTCAATTTGTCCGTCTTGCCGGCCACCGCTTGAGAATTCAACCCCGAGGTATTTAAAATGATGAACCTGTTTCAACTGTGCCCCGTTGGCGAAGATGTTACGATGAGTTTGGTCTCTTCCTATAACAATTGTTTATGATATAATTTTATTTAGTGGTCGGTACAAAGTGATTGTTTTATTTGAAGGAATGATAAACTAAAAGGCATACAGGAAAGTTAGAATATTGTAACTAATAATGAATTATGTTTGTTCACAGTTTTCTGCAAATTCAGCCCCATCTGTACAACTTGCCAGTAAGTCTAACATTGTATACTTTTTTAATGTCTTTACAATATAATATTATTACATGCATATCTCCCCTTTTTATATTACGTAACCCCAAATGACCTCTATGTGGAGGTGATTTTTTACAAAAACTGCGCCATATAAATCATCCAATTATTATTGTTTCACTATGTAATTACTATGGTAACACCAAGCTACTGACTTTTTTAATTTGAAATGTGTTCTACACATTAAAATGTTTTTGCATTTGATAGCTCGTTTTAAAGAAACAAGGCAAAACATATAATTAATTTTTAAATTTTTTTAAAAATTTATAATTTTGATTTTGCTGTTTATTCATCTAACATCTCATACATATTTATTTCGATACATAAATTACAGAAATACAAAAAAATCACCCTTTCGCATCTTCCTTGCAAAGCGTTAAACAGTAAAACAAGTTTAAACATAAAATTGCCTTAGAATATGATATAGAATCATCTCTTTTCGGAAAGTGCCACTAATTTCTGACCAACGTTTGGCTAAAGTATAACATATACACTTGGACCATTGTGTTTTGTTTAACTTACTTTGATTTTCCTATGAGCCATCTTTGTGTTGCCATTTAAAACGATCGCAGCCCTGTTAATTATTTTTGTCTACTTTTAAATATCAGACTGTAATAATTAGTAGATCTATAAAATTTTGGTTTTTGATCAAGATAAATTACAATTTAGCAGACAAAAACCTGCTGCTAGGCCCTGTGGGCGATGTTTCATTAAGCTTCGCCCAATTTGTATTGGTCACAATTTACAGGGCTTTACCCTTTTGCATTTTATTTGAAATGAATGTTGTGAAATTTAACAAAAGTATAGTGTCATCTTGGTATTTTTCGCAACCGCACTGTAAGCTGTGTCTGTGAGCACCAATCAGTTCAATTTTGATGCACAACTTCAAAAAGGACGTAGTAAGCTCAGCGCAGCATCATGCCATGCTTTTTGCATATGAGCTAAAATTAGCGACACATTGACATTGCACACCCCCGCGCTGGTAAAACAGAACAGTTTTGGACCGAATGACTGAATAAATCAACACATACGAATTGGCACAATTTTTAAAAGTGAAACAGATTAGGTTTTCAGGCTAGTTTTTTTTGTTTATTTCATCCTTTTAATGACTTTATATCACTTTTAAAGAGTGTGTCGATTCAAATGTGCGTTGATTTATCATGGAACCAAAAGCACATAGTGCAGTATCATGGTACGAATTGAATTCGCGTCTATACGGCGATTAATGTAGGACTCCGGGATAATAAAATTGTAAGATTGTTGATTTTGTTCATGAAAATAATATATCTTTAATTTTATTTCAGCACTGTTTTCAAAATGGGCAGCACACTTCCCACCAAACCGAAGAAGAAGAAGCTTAAGACATAATATATTCAAAAGTAATATTTTAGTGAACTTTGTGATATCTCCGGATTTATTCAATCAATTTATTTAGTTTCCACTTCGGGCATATGGTGCGGCAATTTCTCAGAAGTGCTTCAGTTTTATCAATAGATTGTTTTGCCAGGTCTGATTAAAATAATTATCATATTCGTCAAAGATCTGCTATTTGCGAACCTTCAGTTGAATTTATCTGTATTTTTATATTTTAGTAAATAAATGTTTTCAAAATGTTTATGTTCTTTAACCGCCCGTCCTTTGGGTTATTATTGAAAAAGTAGGTAAAAAAAACGATGTTATTTTTTTTTTTTTCATTAGATTTCGCAATAACCATACATGTTTGTTTACAATATACCAACTTGTATGGGAGAGATGAAAATACCCGAACATATCTGTTAGCTTCGGCCGATCGTGAAGTACTAACCGAGATGACGCAAGAACAAACTTGGCGTATATGAATGTTTTGTGGGTTTCGCATATAGTTTTTTTGTACCTGAACGTATGGGATACGGCTTGTTGCATTCGGGTGATAATATAGCGACCATATCAAATACGTTCGTATGTGTAGGGCAGTTAATTTAGGTATTATTGTTGTAATTTTATTTTTTTCATTATTTACCTTTTTTTAATTTTTCATTATTATTTTAATTTTTTTCACTATTATTATTTTTTTATGTGAATACCGCACAAGAGTCTGTACAAATGCTCCCAATTCTCCGTAGCCAATGGGACTATGGCATCCTTTTGTTATTGGAATAATTTCTGTGAATGTACATGTAAAATAAAATAAATATATAAATCCCCTATTGGGATGTCTTATGGGATCGAAGGTAGTGCAAGGTTTGGAAATACCTAGGTATTCCGATCTGGTCACCAAACATGGCTAAAGCCATTTCAAGCAAGGTTTTAATTCTGAATGGTGGTTTTCCGCCAAGGCGATACTAAGTTTATCTACCACTCTGAAAATACTTCAATTTGTTTTTTTTTTAATATACACCATATCGATACCTTAGTTCAATAGGGAAATAACTCAAAATTTCTGGATTTTGGGTTAATGATGAAAAATGGTAAAGAAACTCCCATTTCATATTTCAATAAAAAATAAGTCTAATTCATCCTAATTATGTAGTCAGATAATTCTTTATGGAATTATAATGAAATCAGCACATTCTTAGTTCAATGGAGAAACATGTCAAATGTTTCCGTTTGGAACTTAATAAATGTAGCCATTTACACCTATGATATGATAGGTTGATAAATTACTAACATGTTGCATCTACTGTTATGTTATAGGTGGACAAAATAACTTTACATCGGAGTGATGGCTTTATAAAAAATTTTCAAATCCAGTTTTCTCAAAATGAGGTATTTTGAGTTAGTTCCCAATTGAACTAAGGTATCGATATGTATGGGTGTAACAGCACGTACCCGACAGACTTTGATGAACGATTCTTGAGCATATTTGGAGTAAAAGATGTAGATGCCATTTTGCTGTCTGATGACAATTAAAAAAATTAAAAACAAAAACAATTTTTCCCATCACACGTCGCAACTGACCGAACTGTCACACATTGCAACGGATCTCATATGTGCTGTGCTGCGTCAGATCTACCATACGTTCATACTGTGCAAAAAACATAGGCGCAATCTCTGCAGAGGTGCAGAAATTTTTCCCTAAATCATTTTTAAATAACCTGTTGTTCCATAATACGGAATAATTTGTCTTCTGTTACGCTGGGAACATTACAACTTGTCTCTAGGTTTTTAAGTTGCAAGAGTGCGCACTGAACGATTGTCAAAAAAAAGTATTGAAAAAGTTTTTTGTCAAATTTTTTTTTACAAATTGCATTTTGGTTCAGTGAGAGCCTGTTTTTTCATGAATCATTTATGTGTGCTTTAGGCCCTATATGCCGCGATGCGCAGCCAACAACCAATTAGGAGGCTACACTTTTGTTCCTGCGTTTTAAATGACAAAGTTAGAGATGGTCTACCAGGGGTGTTAGTTGAAGTTTGCCGGTTTTTTCAATAAAGAAAACGCTTAATTCTCAAGGGAATCTCAATTTTTTTTAATTCAAAGTATTGACCATCGGATTCTATACATTTTTCCCATCTTTGAGGTAAATCATGGATACCATACCAAAAAAAAAATTTTGCAAAAATATTACTATAGCAGAATAAGTACACTCTACGGTTCAGTGGTACTCGAATGCCACGTGGGTGGCCCAGATTCGATTCCCGGCCAATGCAGTCTTTTTATACCATTTTTCTTCTTTTTTTAATTACTTTTTTTTTCTTTATCGTATGGAAGTTGAACACCTGAATTTAAATAAAATGGGTGCGGGGGGCGCAATTGGTACTTACTGCACATGGTGCGAGATATCGTGGAGTCGGCCCTGGGGAACGACACAGAGTATGTATCATGTGATGTGCTAGATTATACCCAATGGTGACACATGATGGAAATTTTTTTTTGTTTTGATTTTAAATGAAAAAAATGTCATCCTTCACCAAAATGACATGTACATTTTTACTCTAAAGTCTGTCAGGTGTGTGCTGTAATACCCTTCATTAACACGTAACGTGTTAAATTTTGTCCGCATGGAATGCACATGGTGAAGATGTAATTATTTTTTTCTTTGATGTTTAT
Source organism: Halesus radiatus (assembly GCA_022606495.2). Classification (NCBI taxonomy): domain Eukaryota; kingdom Metazoa; phylum Arthropoda; class Insecta; order Trichoptera; family Limnephilidae; genus Halesus; species Halesus radiatus. The sequence continues at coordinate 26,300 of JAHDVE020003364.1, read as the reverse complement.
TTTTTTAACAAATGATAGATTTTTGTAGTTACTTATCATTTTTATTTGTTTTTTTATTCAAACTTTTAACATTTTTACACTTATAAAATAAGAATAAATTTGACACGTAAATACATAGTAGTATCCCATCACTTTTTTTTACAATTTTCGCAAACAAGTTTTGTGAGGTATTTTAATTTTGCTAATTTTTTTTATGTGACGCCTCACAAGAGCGCCCCTGTCTATACAGAGTACATACAGGGGAACTATACTACCACCCGGTTGGGCAACATTGTGAGGCGAGTTAAGTACGGGGCTGCTGGAAAGAATCTGTTAATGCGGGCTTGAAGAGGCCTGGATTAAATGTAGGAGGATAGACATGCCGGTAGCTCGAAAATACCTTAAACACATTTTTTTTCCACATTCAAATTTTAACATAAAAATAAAAATCAAAAACATTTTGTTCTGGAAAATTGGATAATGAGGTCAGGCGTACACAGATTTTAAATAATAAATTTAAAGGAAATGTATCGCTCTTATTAGTCAAAATTTATTTTAAATATTAACATAATTATTATTCTCGTATACAAATTTAGTGGCACAACTTTTCACTCTAAATAAATATATTACAGTGGTCAGAGAGAGATTGTACGTGCGTCATCGTTTTCATACAAGACGCGTGAGAAGGAAGATGTTTATGCAGGACGATCGTCGATGACGCACGTACGACCTCGGGCTAACACTACTACTTTACACATTTTACTAAACTTCAGTCAATACTCATTAATTACGTATGAAATAATGGTGTACCTAATATAAAAGAGGTCCACATTTGGTAGACACGAAACAATTAATTTAGCTCATAAAAAATAAAGTATAAAAATTTAATCCTCTATACAAACATTAATATAGCTTTTGAAGCATTTTAAATTCAAAATTAAAATATCTTCCTGTATATCATCACGCCATTTTTTCATGCATATCTGTTAACTGATAACACAGAGAAACAAATCCCACTCCATATTTCACAATGTTATTTGATTTAAATATTGTATCATTTAAAACTCATCAATTATTACTGATTTTGCGACAATTAATCTCGACAATCCATCCGTCCGGTGATTATTTACGTTCTTTATTATTATTGTTGGCAAACACGCCATTCAATATTCCATAATTCCGCAAAAGGCGCATACTTCTGAAATATTTCATTAAACCTCACACCATTTGCCGTTACAGAAGATGGAAGGTTACATTACAGTGCACATTCCTTGCTTTACTCGAATTCATGCATTGCCTAATGCTCTTATTATATTATTATTATTCTTCTGTTAGAATGACTCGACTCAAGTAGTTCATTCGCTCGATCGTGTCATGTCTCCGTGGGGCGTCTCTGAAATCTTTTCCACTCACTTGCGTGTCATATATTTTCCTGACACTTCTCCGTTCATCCGCTCTACGAGTATGTGGTTTAAACATCCAAGCATCCCTTTCTTAATAATCATTATTGCTTTATTTTTCATACATATTATGAATCAGTTTCCCAATCATGATGAATGTGCAGGAACCCATTCTGTTATTATCACAATTTTTATTTATTATTTGTTTAACCGCCCGTCCTTTCGGTTATTATTCAAAAAGTAGGTAATAAAAACATCAGATTTTTTTCATTAGATTTCGCAATAACAATGCGTGTTTACAATATACCAACTTGTACGGGAGAGACGAAAATACTCAAACACATCCGTTAGCTTCGGCTGACCTCGAAATACTAAATGAGATGTGGCGGGAACAAACTTGACGTATCCAAATGTTTTGTGGGTTTCTGGTATAGTTTTTTGTACCTGAACGTACGGGATACGACTTGTTGCAATCGGGCTATAATATAGCGGCCATATCACGAACTTTCGTATGAGTAGGGCGTTTAATAATGGTGCACGACATTCAGTTTGAATCTCCAATTCATATAAAATGATATAGCGCACAAATGTATTAAATGCAATTTTATATATATTATACATTCCTTTAAAATTTATATGTACATATTACTTTTTTTATCTCAATGCGGCTAATCTTTTTACTTCGCACATTTGTACACTATACCATCGACTTGCTCTTGCTATTTCATTCTCGAGATCACTGAACTGAATTTATACCGATATGAAATGAAACTGATGTCGCTAATTTACATAAGATCTTTTGATTCTCGGGTTCAGATAGACCAAAGAAATCTGTTCATAAGAGAATTTCGGTATTTGAAAATGTCTGATCGATTTCACCAGAAATAAGAAAAATTGAGCTTACTTCGAGCACACAGACATGCCAATAATACACTTCTATCGGTTTATGTCTTCAGTGTCTGATAAATATAATAAAACCCCTAGAAAATTATTTTAGTCCAATGCTTATTCACAGAATACACAATTTAGGACAAACAAACACAAATCTTTCGAATATATTGGACGAAAACCTCGGAATAAAATATTTATGCAATATTTCAAAATTATCTTTAAGTATTAAAAAGAAGTTTCTCTCAAAACGTTTTCAAACACCTTTTCGATTTCTTTGTCTAAGTCCGTCACGTCGTTAAATTTCTCGTCTTCGTCTCGACTTATTTTATCTTTCCTCTTGCCGGAATGGCGAGAATTCAGACTTGTCTCGCCGTTTTCCGTCAGTTCTCGATCGTAGGAATGTTGAGAATTCGGTCGTTGTTCCGAATTCGGTCGTTGCCCGGAACGCTGAGAATTCTGGCGTTGCTCGGTGTGTTGTGAGTCCAGTCTTTCTGAGGATTTTTTGGGGTCGCCGTTGGTCGTAGGCGGCGATACTCCCAGCGGAGTGAAGTTCTTTCCGTGGACATGATACTCTCGGTGCGTTGTCTCCACCTTACTCTGTAAAAAAATTATGTAAAAATTAATATAAAGGAGAAATTAAACAAGGCAGGTTTGTGGGCATATAATGTTGATAAATAAACCCGTAGGGTGATCACTGATGTCAGAATCAATAGACATGCCCTAATGTACTGTTTCGATGACTGGAGGTAAAGGTCGCATAACACCCATTTCGGCACCAGCGCGATTTGGGCATTCTTGAATAAACTACGTCATCATTCGACTGTCAACCATCGCCTCGCACTTGTTGAACAAATATTTTTACTAGAGAATCGGGAATCTACCTCGTGCACTTTAATAAAATACACAAAATAATACTGATATGTTTTACTTTCATAATATGTATTCCTCTATAGTAACACATCCAACAAGGAACCACAAACACAATATTTGGACAAAAAACTTCTTATACTATGGTACTAAACTCTACAACGAAATCCCACTCTCCTTCAGAAATCACTATAATAATAAATTTAAAAATCAAATAAAATGCTGAATACGCTACATAGGGAGATCTGAAATAGAAAATTTATTAACACCAAATACAGACTATCACCGAAACCACTCAACTGCACTTAAAACGCCTCACCTTACTCTTATTTTTTTTTTCAGCAATTCTTGAGCCATTTCTTAATTCCTTATAAATGAAATCCTCAGGACAGGAAATTCCAGTGAGGATATCATTTTTTTTTATTTGTTATAAAAAAAAAGATAATAAAACATTATTATTATTATTATTTGTGTTGCTTGATTGATTGATTTTACCTAGAAATATAATTTCTTTGCGATAACCTATTAAGAAATACATAGCAATTGTTGCATAACATGCACAGAAAACCTATTAAGAAATACAGAGCAATTGTTGCATAACATGCACAGAAAACCTATTAAGAAATACAGAGCAATTGTTGCATAACATGCACAGAAAACCTATTAAGAAATACAGAGCAATTGTTGCATATCAGGCACAGAAAACCTATTAAGAAATACAGAGCAATTGTTGCATAACATGCACAGAAAACCTATTAAGAAATACAGAGCAATTGTTGCATAACATGCACAGAAAACCTATTAAGAAATACAGAGCAATTGTTGCATAACATGCACAGAAAACCTATTAAGAAATACAGAGCAATTGTTGCATAACAGGCACAGAAAACCTATTAAGAAATACAGAGCAATTGTTGCATAACAGGCACAGAAAACCTATTAAGAAATACAGAGCAATTGTTGCATAACATGCACAGAAAACAGATGTTTTAATTTTTTTTATTTTGTGATAATGACACAAGAGTCCCAACTGTCGGGATGCATTTAAAATTATGGAAGTTATAGTAAAATGTGGAAATGCAGTAATAAGTGTTACTGTCTACTGAAAGACATGCAACAATTGTTGTTAGAAAAAGTTGAATGCTTATTATTGATGTGCCAGTTACGACTTTCCTCCGAATTCCATTTTATATTTATTTTCATAGAGATCCCGATAGTTGTGATATCCGCCGGGTCGCAAAATTGATACGTTTCAAACTCACCTGTTGCTGCACACAAAGCGCCGTGTTGCAGACAAACATTTGCTGTGTTTAAAAATGTGCAACATTGCATAACCTATAAAATGCGTTGTAAGTGACTGACTGTAAAGCAGCCTGAGAGACTCCCATCAGATTTTTTAAATTTAAATAAGTGTCTGAATAATATTCTGCATCTGTGTTTCCTCTTTTAAGGAGAAAACACAGATGGAGACAGTAATTAATAAAACAATATATATTAACTGGAGAATTCGCCTGCATCCTAACTATTTCTCCCGGATTAACGTAGCAGATATATAAACCTTTACAAATAATTTTTAGACAAATTTAAAGGCAAAAAATAAATCAATTAAAGATTGTGTTACACGGAAAAAAATTATAGAAAGTGCACAATGTCTAAATGAAGTAGCAGCAGGTAAAAAATAATTTTAGAAATAATGTTCTAAAAGAATTTAAAGGAAAAAAATAATAATACTAAAAATAATGTTACACAGAGAAATGGTAAAAAGTACACAATTTATAAACACTGTTCATTGAAGTTATTTTTCTTTAATATGAAAACAGCTTTCAATTTTCTACTAAAAGTATTGCACGTAAAAACGAATATGTCGGAATTTACATAGCGAAGCTAGCCAGTACCTAGACTTAAAGTAATTTACAGAATTTTTTTTAACTTTTCATAATCTGCGACATTGTAAATAACTAGAAAAATTTGTAAATGTAAATAAATGTCATCAAAAATTTCAGTTAAACCTCAAGTAGATTTTTTTTTTTCTTTTCAGTCATTGTAAAAATCTGTTCTTCAGTTCAAAATTTGAATTAAAAAAAAAACAAACTACCATCTCTTATTTAGCCACTATCTTTCTAATAAATATCAAAACAAAAATAATAATGAAATAGTAGCTGCAATATCATGCAATGTGCAGTGTTTCTAATACTGTGTCCTGTGCGTGCAAAATCATATCTTCCGAAGCTAAAACTTTATAAGATGTGTTAATCTGGAGTGACCTGCCAGGGAATTATATTTCTGTGTCTGTTTGTACATAATTATGATAAAACCTAGCAAGTTATATTTGTACAGCGCCCTTAAGATGATTTTTCACAAAAACGGTGCTATTATTGAGCAGACAATCATTTAAATTCCTAACAACGTCAAAAAAAATTATATTATTAGCGTACAAGAGAAACAAATAGTGCGAAAAACGTTTAGTGACAGGATGAACAAATAACAGTGGATCCAGGATTGATCCCTGGTTCACCACAAGGTACGTGATGATCTCCTTAATTCTTCACATCCCCGGTCTCCATTATTCTGTTTGTGGAATCTAAATTTACTTAGGTAGATTGTAATACTACCAACGTTTTTAATCAAGGGAACTTTGTACTGTAAATATGCAACAATATATAGCATGCCAATAAATAACATTGGCATCATTACGCCAATTATTTGATTGATCTAGTTAAAGCATTTTACTGACATCATAACTTGGTCATATATCATTATTTTTTTAACTTAAAAGATTATTGGATAAGATTTTTAACATACATACTCATATGCATATGGTAATAATCAAACATTGAACCAATATATTTTTGTATTGAGCATTTTACTATTTCCCTGCACTGCCAATGTATACAGAATAGCGTTTTTGACAATACGGAACTCCAGCAAAAATATTTTTTATTGATCAGTGAACGCTGATGAATCTATTAGTTTTATTATTTATAATTTCATTTTCAATTCATTATTTAAAAGTGAATAAAAAACCACCTCATAAAAATACACTGTTATGTTGGTACCATTGCATTCGGAACATTTGACGTCACATGTCTCGGCCGTGCGTATTCTGGTTTTGGATTTGAATGGACATTTTAATTTGTCGATTTTGTTTTGTATTTTAAATATGTATTTTTTTAGTTTTGGTAAAATTTAAACTTAATTTGGAAGACTTTAAGCTCCACAATTGTTGTTCAATATATGAAAGAAATAAGAATATTCATGGGAATATTCAATTGTCAATATGGATATTATGATAATGTTAATGTTAAATACTATTAATTTTTTTTTAATTAAAGTTTCTGAAAAGGTACATAATTTTATTATTTATGTATGTTTATAGTTTACTATGAATAGAATATGAAATTATGTACGATAAAGCTTAGAATAGTCAAGCCTACCAACTTTAGGAAAGGATGACCGGATGGTGGAACATTTCAATGGCATGGCTTTAGTTAAGCGGTAATTAGACGACAGCTATTTTCGTCCAGACTGCCCGTGATTTGTCTTTTTCCATACAAAATTCCATAGAAAAAGACAATTCACGTCCAATCTGTATGAAAAATAGGTATCGTATAATTATCGCTGCAGTATCGGTCACACCGTGAATGGTATATCTATGGTCACACCATTGGCGTGAAAGGCCCTTTAGTCATTACGGTAAAGCTCATACTTGTTTTGACATTTGACATTCTAACCTCAAAACTGATCAGCCATAGATTTTGAGCATTCAAAAATTGAAACTTTGACAATAAGGAACTCCAGTCCATTTTTTTTATTAATGTTGATATCCTAACTTAATTTTCTGTTTTTTTAATTTTTTTTTAAAGTTCGTTTTCATGGTTAAAATAATTGTTAAAGTTTCAATTTTTTAAAGCCCACCAAAACACACGAAATCTATAGCTTGTTGAGTGTGACGTCACACGAGCTTTCGGATTAGCGGTTCAATAGGCAGTAATCGATATTGTATGGATTCCATCCAAAACTTCGAGAACTTTATACTCAAATTTAACTGCTTTTAATTGAAGGAAACATTGTAGAATATCAGCGTCTCGTTACTATTGTAGGTGCATTCTACCAAAGTACAAAAATACATTCATATCTGCAACTGATTAACAATTTATCAGCGTTCAAAGAAAGTCCATATCCAACTTTTTTAAAACCTAAACTGGAAGACTAGGGCAGATGTTGGTAACAGAAATGAGTATTATGATACCGCCGCATATCTGATATATCGATACCGGGTCCACAGATATTAGCGTTCTGACCGTTCCGAGAAATTAAACGATATTTTGGTATTCATATCTATTGAATAATGATTTGGTACGTGACAATAATAATAATAATATTTTGATGATTTTTATAGCGCCATTTTGGCGAAAATCACTTAAAGGACGCTGTACAAATGTTTTTTTTCCCAATGCTCTTTTTTTCATTATTGAAATTTAGTACAATTTAATTCATTGCAATATTATACTTCTCTTTTAAGCAATGCTTGTGTAGAGAATCGGAGTATACATATTGCGTTCAGATGGTTATATATTTACACAGTAATGTTTCCTAAAGTGTCACAAGAAGATGCTTAAAATAAAAATAATAAAAATAAAACGGTTTACATGATTATATTATAGAGTAGATGGTTTACTTAATAGAAAAAATGGAGTGCGTAGTGACAAATTTTGTTTTAGAAGTAAAATCATAATATAATATACGTAATGTACAATGTGACGTATGATATTTAACATATAGCATAACGGTACTAGTGGTATATTATGTTGTATAGCTTATCACTAACTATAGACAGTCTATCATATTGATAATAAGTACTGGCGTTACTGACTGTGCTCGATTCATTCGATATTCATCATTAACTAATATTAATAAATCTTTGGTATCACCGATATTTCAATAAAAATTCGGTGTCAACAATAAAAAAAAAACTATAAAAATAGCTAGAAATGACAAAATATTACGAAATTTTAAACCGTTATGTCCAGACACCATTATGTCTACAGAGACCATTTTGATTTCAAATTGTATGCAAATTTTGTCTTCTTCAAAAAGTATTAAATGATTTATCCCGAAAAATTAGTTATTCGGGATTCAAAATCAACAAAAACAGAAGAAAGTTCGAAAAATTTAATTCTTTTAATCTCGACTACAAATCCGGAGGTAGTGGGTTCATATCTCAGCGTGCGCATGTAAATTTAATTTAATTAATCTGCGTCATTTTAAAGTTAATTCGTTTAAAAAATAAAATATATATAGTATATTTTTGGTGCGTTCCAAAGTGAAAGATGATGTTTAGTGCTTAGATCTGAATAGCCCGCTACTTCCCCACCTTCCTCTCCTCCATCGCCTTCCTTTCACCATACCTTATACCCTTAAAACATACCCCAATAAGGGATGTTATAGTACCATTGGCTTCGGACAGTTGGAAATCTTGTCAGGAGAATTCAAAAGTAAATGGCAGAAGAATTAATCAGTCAATGCAAAAATGATATGAAAAAAGCTTTATGGACACCCACCACGAATAACATAATACCGACAGACTGATATATCAATATTAGGTAATATCACAAAATAACAGGTGTGACACAGAACTATTCCTATTATGTGTTTCCTGCGCATGCGCAGCCCGCATGAAAACTGACGCATGCGCATCTGCGAACTTGAAACACATTCTGTGACAGCGGTTGAATAAATTGAATAGTTTTGAAACATTGACATAATGGCTTGAAATAAAAATAAATATATTATGCATTATAAGAAATAATAGGTTTGAGGTATCATTAGAAATCCTCCGCTCCCAGAATAACTAAAGAAATAATCACCAAAGTGCCAATAACATTGTCGTATTGTGCAAGGGCGATTTTTCCGTAGACAAATTCGTTAAAATTGGTATGAATTTTCAAGCAAAAACTTTCAAGTAGTCGCAATAAACAAACATAATGATTATACGGGCAAAATGAACACTGTAAACAGCAAAATTATAAGCCGTAAGAAATATTAAGAGCGGAAAAAAACTTATCTAGTTAAGTTGGGCTCAAAAATGGCACGTGTGACGTCAGAAGCAGTGATATCAACAGAACATGGTTTTTGATGGTACGGTTTTTAGTTCACTTTTATATAACGATTTATAAAATCTACATATAATTATGTACAATAAAAGTTATATATTCAGAATCGGCATTTGCTGATCTATACGAATACATATTTTTAAAGCCATTATATTTTTCACTTGAGTTCCTTATTATTTTCACTACGAAAACTAATTTAACTGGTATTTAAGTTAAAATGGACTGGAGACATATACAAATATGGGCAACAACATGAGGCCAATTGGCATCATAGAGATAACACAGGCTTCAGTCGATTACAAGCGCTCGCCGGGTATGGATTTTTAATGATCACTGCAAAATGCCTACACGACTGTACAAGTTGTTCCGGAAAAGATAGAAAGAGCAATGGTGTAACCTTTCATTGGTTTTACCATAATCAATATTCGTGTAAATTGTCTTTTTTAATGTTAAAAAACTTAAGAAGCAAGTAATGAAGAAGCTATGCAGTGCGGTGATTCCGTTCATTGAGTTCATTCGTGGTCAGAAGGATTCAGGCGACATCGATCGGAGATAGGAGGGAGGAAATACAGTGGTCAGCAAAACGTTTCACAGACGGGCTGTTGAACTTAAGAATGAGTTGTAGAAACGACCCATTCTCATGTGACAAATTTCAAGCTTGTACAAATGTTGGGCGCGCCTTTGGCGTATTTCCTGACTGTGCACCAGTGTCGAAGGGATAAATGACGCTAGTTCCTCAGCGCATTTTCTCTTGAAATACCGGTAGAACGAAGACAGTATTCCCACCTGACGCCTTTGCTCTAAAGATTGCAATCCATTTGTTGAGATAGGCGAATCTATCAAACGGACCGCCTGGGTTTTTTTGGGTATTTTGGGGCTCCAGATCAGAGTTGGCTACCAAATTCAACAGTGGGGTGCACTTTAGCTCACTGGTTAAGAGAATTCACCCGGGAAGTTCTGGAATTTAAATGCAGTGTGCAGCAATAACCTTTGTTCCATCATTTTTATTGATAATAAATGTGGTTTCAATAGACCAGTTAGTAACTGGACTGGAGCTAAGTCCTCCATAATTGCACAAGCAATATTGTTCCACTATAATGATGGAAGCTGGACAAATACAAATATTGTCAGGTTATTCGTATCTTGGGAATGTTTGTCTCCCTTTTTTAAATATAAAAAATATTTGTTTATTACTTAGCACTTACTTTCTCCAAATGCTAATATTTGTATGAATTATTATTTGTCATAAAGAGGTGATTATATTGTCAATAATTTTAACATACCTTTTTATAATAGCATTTATTATCAGAACATAAATTCCACAATGACATTAAACTTTAATACCGTATTATAAATGAGATCCGGATAGAATGCAAGGCTGATGTAAGCGTAATTACTCGTAATGAATAAAGGGATAGAATACTTAAATGTTTTGGATGCTTAAGCTTCGGTCACATACAGCGATTACAACGCTGCTATGTTTCCACGGCGAGTATAATAATTAATGATCAAGTTTTCTGAGCACCGTTTCTACCCATCCGAACGTACGTGATACGGCCGCTATATTATCGCCCAAAAGCAACAAGCCGTATCCCGTATGTTGAAGTACAAAAAAACTATACCTGAAACCCACAAAACATTCGTATACATCAAGTTTGTTCCTGCGTCATCTCGTTTAGTATTTAATGTAAAATACTAATGTAAAATACTAAACGAAATATACCAGACAAAATTTGTAATGTAAAAGTTTTGTCTGGTATACTGTAAACACATGTTGTTATTGCGAAATCTAAAGAAAAAAACTGATGTTTTTTACCTACTTTTTTAATAATAACCCAAAGGACGGGCGGTTAGTGACTAAAATCACCTCAAGGGCCCTTTAAATCTTGTTAAAGTTCGTAGCCCCTTTTAAATAATTATGTTTTTAGACTTTTCTTAAAGGTTTCGAAATTGCTTTCTGACCTCAAACAAAATGGAAGGTCATTCCAAGAATGTGGGCCCAGTACATTGACAGCTCTGTCCCCAAATTTAGCTGCATTCGTACGAGAGGGTTCAACCAGTCTGTTCGACGCATCAGACTTGGCCGACCTAAGTGTGAGTTGTCTCTGAGTAAGATTGACCATTGCTTCTCCTAGCCGCTTGTAGGGAGTCACACGGAGCTTCTGGAATGTTTGGAACTGCGAGCAAGAAGTAGCGAATGTACTGTCACAAAAAGGACTGAGTCGTTTGAATTGTGCCGAGTTAAGTAAACAGTTAAAAGGAAATGGATTCGCGACTGGATTAGTCGAAGAGAGAAAAGTGGGATTCTGCGGTACTTTTGAGAGAACTAGCTTTGGAAGATCCGCTTGCTTATAGAAATATTATACGGCTACCTAAAGAAAAGTACTTTTGAGAGAACTAGATTTGGAAGATCCGCTTGCTTATAGAAATATTATACGGCTACCTAAAGTAAAGTTTGATGAATTGCTTAAATTGGTTACTCCTCAAAAGATAATGAGAAGTGTGATTCCACGTAACACCAAACTTCATCTTGCGTTTCTTGGCAAGTGGTGATACCCTAAAGACATTGGAGTATTTATGCAGAGTTCCTCATAACACGGTATTAATATTTATGTTAGGTGTATTTAACAAGCCAAAATGTCAGTTGCTGTTGATGTCAGATGTCGCCATAGCAGCGCCACGTAGTAGCAAAAACCGGTAACTACCTCATGTGACCACTGAAATCGCTCGTTTATCGTGATCATAATTGAACATGTTCTAATTGCAATGAACACTTTGTCACACAAAGCGATTTCTATGCTTTAATTTAAATAGCAGCGTTATAATCGCTCTGGTGACCGAAGCTTTAAAATGGAGAAGGAGTGTAACAAGAATACATGACACAAAAGTGAATGGTAGAAGAAGTCGGTGAAGCCTGAGGAAGACATGACAAGTGAATCAAATACTTAAGTTGAGTCATGTCAAGAGTAGTCAGAGTAGCATAAGAGTATGTATGAGATGACATATTATTGCAAACAAAGCGAGAATCTTGTGCCAAGACAAATTAATGTATCACTAACTGATTAGTGTTTTGTTGGCGTTAGTTTGGTTGTGTTGGATCAACATCGGGTGTATCAGTTGGACACAGCGAAGTTGTGCATTTGAGCATGCTTTAACCTACCCTTATGGTGTTCGAAAATCCCTCAATCTCCACACTTAGTGTACAGTGAACAAATTTAGAGTTTTGTGATCTTTAAGTTGGAAAAAAATGAATAGGTTACATTTATCACTCGTGTAAATCAGTTTGTTTATTTTTGTTTTTATGTTACACCTCACAAGAGAGCCCTTCTCTACGTTGTAAAGACGGGGAAACAATAGCATCATCCGGCTGGGCAGCGTTGTGAGGCGGGTTAAGGTAGGGGTTGTAGGAAGGGATTTATTAATGCAGGTCTTGAAATTGCGGAGAATCGACCCGTTCTCATGAAGGCAACGTTAACTGTGAACGGGTGTTCCGCTTGTGTCTGTCGAGTTTCACGTATGCACATCGGTGCATTGGAGATCAATGCTGCTATTTCCTTCGAGCAGGCTTCATTGAAATACCTGTAGAACAGACTCAGCATATCTACATTGGGTCTGTGCATTAGCGGTAGCAACCGGTTTATTAACAAGAGGTTGTCAATCAGACGGGCTGCCCTATTTTGCACGGAATCAAGCAGGTTTATCAGGTATTTTGAAGCTCCAGCCCGGAGGTGGCTCCCAAATTCGATTGTTGGACGTACTTGAGATTTGTACAAGGTTACCAGCTAGTCACTACTGACGTAATATGCAGCAGCTAGTCACTAGTAATATGTAAACACATATAATATTTATAAATGAAATATTGTGTATTTGATATGATACGTCGATTACTGCTGGCAGACTACCGGCTATTACTGATGAACACTTCTAGAAATCTTTAAAATATTAACTCTATGTTAAATATACTTATAGAGATGTTAAAATAATTAGACATGTCAACTCAGTTGACAGCATCGGGAATGAAGGTTTTTTTTTTGTACAGTTTTTTTACACAGGAGGACCTGAGGGAAATAATTTCCCTCAATTTCTTGAGTCGGGCCATGTCAGAAGTAATAACAGAAGATAATTTATGAGACGTTGTATGAATGTGAATGAAGTAAGAAGTGTATGCCTAGATCGGGATTTGTTCCCAGTTGGGCAGTCAAAGCTGTCATTGATTTTATGGTTTAATAATGTGTGTTTCAAAATAAATAAATAAAATAAAAATAAATAAACAAATAAAAAAGATCGAGTTGTTTGGCGGTCCGTCATCTCTGCCTACCCCTGCGGAGAAAAGGCGTGGTGGTTAGTTAGTTCGCCTCTTCAAAGTGTTGAATTGACAAACAAACCTCTGCATTGTTTTTGGTTGACACTAAATAAAAAAAAAAGTGTTTACTGTTGTTACTATGCACAGGGTTATTTAAAATGATGGATTCAATTTCGTACGTTTTCCTCGGATACACGCAGTCGGCCCGGGCTTTTTCATTTACAAAGACGTATAGTTTGCTCAAATTGGTGATATAGACGACATTTCAGAGTGGAAGATACTCTCAGTATCGCCCTGGTGAAAGACCACCATTCAGAATTGAAAAGTTGCTTGAAATGACTTTTAGCCGTGTTTGGTGACCAGATCTGAATAGCCAGGTATTTCCCTATTTCCCCACCTCCCTCTTCCCCTTCTCCTTCCCATTCCCAATACCTTCAGCCTCACAACATTCCCCAATTGGGAATGCCATAGTCTCCAGACGGTTGGTAGCAGTTGGGACTCTTGTGCGGTATTCATATAAAAAAAAAATAAAAATGCTCTTTCTAGTTGGATGTTAAATAGAAATTATTTTTTAGTATTCATATATTCCTGATGATGAAAGCATCGCTTTCGAAACATGTATACTTATAAAGTGGTGAATACTTAGTATATTTTTTTAAAATTCATCTATAAATTATATTCGTTTGCCAACAAAATAATAAATCCGAAAGCAATTCTTGCTTTTCGTTTTTTCAAATGCCATTTATGTGGATTTAAACAAAATAACAACTGTCAAGTATTGCATCATTCCTTGACGCGTAATTCATTTGGGTTTTATTTTGTGAAATCTCTTAAAATGTAAGTAAATAAGTGTTTTTGATATATTGTAATTAACATTTATTTAGCTTTATGGAAATATAATAAAACTTGAAGAATATTTTCGAATTTCATTTACATATATATTTTTATATCATTAGAGAGAATTTTTTTATTCTCTGAATACAAGCAGCTATTCTGGGGAAACTACTAATGATAGATTTACACAATTACTATACATATATAAACACATTCTCCGGTAAGACAGAACAATTTACAAAAATATTATTTTGCAAAAAACAAGTAAGTTATTATGAAAATAGACTCAGCCGGTGCACGGCGCCGCGCACAGATTTACCTCTGGCACAGGACGGAATCTGTAGACCATAGAGGCTTGGCGTTCCAAAGGTTAAATGATGATAAAAAGTCTTCTGATGATGATAAATTTTGAAATATAAAATACATATATATTTTTTAAAATTTTAATACCGCACAAGAGTCCCAACTGCTCCCAGCTCAAAGCAAGTAGTACTACGAACGGAAGGAAATGGGAAAGCGTAAGCTTCGGAAGTGCCCGACTATTCAGATTTGATTATCAAATATGGCTTAAGCCATTTTAAGCAACATTTTGTTTCTAAATGGTGGTCTTTTACCAGGGCGATAGTGAGAGTATCTACCAATCTAAATTAAATTATTTTTCGCTCAGTTTTGTTTGCTGTTTGACGTATGTAATAATATATTGTCGCCAATCTTTTATCAGTATTCCTATGCACATAACACCATTTTTGCATTAAAACGTTTTGTTTACTCTGAGATAAGAGCAGATTGGTATCATCCTGTATTTATTACCTTCTTTTATGACAATGTGGAAAACAAAAACAGTTCAAGGATGAAAAATTGGAAAAATGGCTATTTTTATACATTAGTCCATTTTATATTTTGATCTAGAAAATTATTCAGGCTAATTAAAAAAAGGATCTTGAAATCAATGTCGCCCGATATTGCCGTAGTAATGAATAATAAATAAATTTCACTTTATTAACCTTTAAGATAAAAACGCACGGTGCTGCACTGCACTGTACAGCGCATCGTGTCAATATGAAATATTCTTTCCACTGTTTTGAATGAAACAAACCGCCCCGACTGCGCTGCGCGGTGCGGCATGGCAGTCTTGCCTCCTAGAGAATATTTTGACGCACAGTGCCGCTGTAGTGCGATTTGACCCATAATAACGGCGCTTCGTTATAACAAAAGAGATTGCACATAACCTAATCGACCAACGGAATACTAAAGTTTTTCTTCTATTTTTTTCTTCAATGTCCCTTTTATCAGTTTCCCTGTGGCACATCTGTGCTGCACCAAGGGACTCCCGGTGCCGTCGACTGGCTGAATAACCTCAGCATCGCACTATGACCTCCACCATATTTGCCTTTGTTGCTAATTATATGACACGATTTCATTGCTGAATTTGTTTACAAAACATTAATATTTATTTTTTTATTTACGGACCAATGTCCAATTATACAAAATACATAACACGAAGTGAAATAAACAAGAGATACAGAAAAGAACAGCACATACATGATACAAGAAAAAAGCAATGACAAAAATATACATTTGAGAGAACATTCAAGTCAAAGCCTCAACAAGGATTTAGTAGAGTCCATGATTTTAGACATTCTAAATGATAACCTTCGACTTCTAATTTCGTAAAGCGCTACAAAAATCATTCAGAATAATAATAATAATAATTGGATGATTTGTATAGCGCCGTTTTTGTGAAAAATCACCTCAAGAATGGTACCAAAAATTTCAAGGCCCCGGCTTGAGTTAACAAATCTCAATTTAGTTGTTGTATTTCGTGAAGGCTATCTATTCTATCTATGTACCTATTGTGATGTGTTCGTCACTATTGTAATTTGGATTTTAAATCAAAATATGTAAAAGGCCGAATAGGGCGTACATAATATAATAAATAAATAAATATGAAGAGAAGATTTTGAGTTTGATGAAATTTTGCACACTTGACCTTCAAAACAAGAGGAAGGTCACTTTCTACATGAGCTTACAAAAACCAACCCCCATTCCCCTTTCCCGCCGCTTAAAGCAGTATTGTGGTACTTCTAGAAGAAATTTTGTGCACTTGATGTTCAAAATAAAAGGAAAATTACTGGTTAGGGGTAGGGGTAACACATCATAACATCAAAACTTTACTCCAAACCATGCATAACCCCGGGCAACGTCAGGTATTTTGGCTAGTATTAAATATGAAATAAAATATTTTGGTTTTAACACCACTTTATTAGATACATAAATCAATCGGTGAATAAATACATACTCAATATGCATTTATTCAACCCTAAAGAACCAGGCAGAACCGAAACCGGTTGGTTAATGTATCTAATAAAATGGTGATAAAACAAAAAAATTTCAAACTAGCCTTGCTCGGGATTTTTTTTTTTGGAGTAAAGTTATAAAGTTGTTAATTCTAGCATATTTTTTGGGTGCTATAATTGATTTGATAGCGAAAGTAATGCCTTGTGACGACTATTATCATCTCTAAACAATGAAACATTCATTTGAAAATTTTATTTCATTCCAAACATTTATTTTTTCAAAATATATCTAATTAATAAAGTTTTTAAGTAGGTACCTATTCCATTTTGAAAACATTCTAGCCAAACAAACCTTTTTTCTTTTGAATATGTAATCTGTGGCTAACCAGAGTGGAATATCTATAGGCTAACCTCAATACATGGCAATACAATATTGAATGGCTAACCTCAATACATGGCATTCAATGTTTTCCATACTAATTTTAAAACATTATAGCAACAGTACATATTGCATTTCATTCAAACTAAGCTCTCTAAACCTTTCCGACATTAATAAGAACAAACTGTGTTCTTTTCAGCGAAGCCGGACGAGTAATTTTCGAGAAAATCGAGGACAGACAGACAAACATTCATTTTTATATATAGAGATTTAAATATGTCTAACCACAAAGTGATTGCTCATGTCAAATTTAAGTATTAAATTATTCAAAGTTTTATGCAAAATTTGCTTATTTGAAAAAAAATTGCAATAATTCTTACGAATTTATTAAAACAAATTTAAAACTTTTTTCCTTTTTTGACCTGACCGATTTCTGGTACCCCAAAAATTGTAAGAAAAAATTGTACCAGTCTGAAGATGGGCATGATAGGCTGAAACCGGTCAGGTCAAAAAATAAAAAAGTTTAAAAATTGTTTTAATAGATGTTTTAATCCAGTTTTATTAATGAAAATAGTTTCAGGTTGTGATAATTTTGCCACCAAATTTATTTGCAAGTTTTAAAATGAGTTGAATTTTTGAAATCTTAAAATTGGAAATTTTCCACTACAGAAATAATTGGAATATAGGAATGTATGGAGAAGTAAAGAGATATAGATTTTTTTAGATCAAAATAATGACAAAAATGAGGTTTCATGGTTTTTCACAGTAGGGAAGTTTTACAGCTTGGTTTAATAAAAAATTGAGTAGTTACTTAACAATTCAATTTTTCAATTCCTTAGTTTTATATATTTCCTCAGTTTTAGACAGTTTTAGACATTGTTCCCTTGAAAAACATAAAAACAAAGTTTTACTGTAAACCATTATAATGGAATTCCACCACGAATTGATAATTTCAAAAATAGAAATATTTATAATTCTTACATTGTTATCAATCAAATTAACTGCCCTACCCATACGAACGTACGTGATACGGCCGCTATATTATCGCCCAAACGCAATAAGACGGCCTCCATGGTCGAGGGGTAAGGCTCTCGACTACGAATCCGAAGGTCGCGGGTTCAAATCCCGGCGTGCGCAAGTAATATTTATTTAATTAATTTGTGTTGTTTCACAATTAATTCATTTAAAAATAATATGTAGTATATTTGCGCACGTTCCAGAGTGGAAGATACTCCCAGTATCGCCCTGGTGAAAGACCACCATTCAGAATTGAAACGTTGCTTGAAATGGCTTTTAGCCGTGTTTGGTGACCAGATCTGAATAGCCAGGTATTCCCCACCTTCCTCTTCCCTTCTCCTTCCCCTCCCCAATACCTTCAGCCTCACAACATTCCCCAATTGGGAATGCCATAGTCTCACTGGCTCCAGACGGTTGGGAGCAGTTGGGACTCTTGTGAGGTATTCATAAAAAAAAAAAAAAAGCCGTATCCAATACGTTCAGGTACAAAAAAACCATTCCCGAAACCCACAAAATATTTGTAAACGTCAAGTTTGTTCCTGCGTCATCTCATTTAGTATTTCGAGGTCAGCCGAAGCTAACGGATGTGTTCGGCTTTTTTCATCTCTTCCATACAAGTTGGTATATTGTAAACACGTATTGTTATTGCGAAATATAATGAAAAAAAAAAACAATGTTTTTTTCCCTACTTTTTGAATGATAACCCAAAGGACGGGTGGGTAATAAAAAAACTGTTTTATAATTATTCTGAAGATTCATTAATCTCCTCTACTTCATAGAACTCGTTGCAAATGAAAGCGTTGTGTTTTCGAGAGACTTTTCTCGTGCATTATGAGTTTTCGATTGCCTAATTTTCTTAGCAGGACTTTTCGCTCAACTGAACTTTAAATCCTATGCATGCGGCGGGAGTAGGTATTAGATGGATGAATAGTGTATTCATTGCTTTATTACATCCCTATCTCAGATTGCCCGGCACAGCAGATATATGTAATGTAAAACAGGGGAAAGGGACGCGTGTGGCTTCCGAAAGTGTTCTTAGGTTTCACGAAAGGGTCGCTAGGGTTCCGCAGCAACGAATTGTGTGATCACTGAAAGTATATTTGATGGTAGAGATGGTCGATATTTCAACCACAGAATTCAGCGGAGGATGTGCGGGTTCCTCAATGATTTCCATATTTCTGGCTCGGTGGCATTACTCAAGAACACTTTGTGAAATATTTTCGTTAATCAATACACCATGTCTTAAGTGAATTCCCAAGTTGTGTCGGATCTCGCACCAAACTTATGGATAATTAGATGGTTGCAGGGACAGAGGAAGTTTTTGTAAATTCCTCACGACAATCGAAAAATTCCCAGATTCCAGTAAAGACCAGAGTATTAAACATTGCTCCGGTGACATAGCAACCATCAGTCTTGGGTTGGAATTGGGGTTCCGCCAACATCCAATCGGCCAAATAAGATTTCATGGCCCAAAAAGTTCGAAAACCGCTACTGTATAATAAGTAAGGGAGAACGAAATAGCAACAGGGAGATAGGGTGAGAACAAGAGATTGTCTCGATATAAGTTCGTATTGCTCTCCATATTAGTACAGAGGACCTCAGAGTGATATTTCTTTACGTTATGCTGTTGTTAAAAATATTCATGTGTGTTGTTTTGCTTATAAATAAAACTGGGGGATTGGAGAACTAATTCCTTGATTATGTGCATAACTTGATGATTAATGTTGTCTTTATTTAGGAATAATATCATAACAGTATCAAATCATCGCCACTATTCAATTCCATGTACCAACGAGGAACACAAGACAAAATGTAACATTTTTTCTGCAAAACATGCACAACCAACTATCAGTCACTAACAAATAGGATGCATGATCTAGGCAACAAGTTTGGAGGTATTGTTGATATATTTACTGACTCCATTTATAAAACAAAGCGTCATCTATACCAGCACTTTGATGAATCCTACAAGTTATTGTAGCGTAGGTAATATAGTGTTAATGATTTGTGTTTTACATAATATTCTATAAATTTAAATAAGTTGGGCTTTAAAATTACGATATAATTCTATATTTACGTTATGTTACTGCACACAGGAGGCCCCGGGGGAAATAATTTCCCTCAGAATCTATGTCTTCTTTTGAGATTTTGTATGAAGGGTCTTTTTGGGGAAAGGAAGAAGTGAACCTGGGACTTGAAGAGACCCATATTGTAGGAAGGAGAAAACACGGAGTCCGGCCAATCACTCCATAGCCGAGCTGTAGAACAGTAGAACTAGTCGTTCTCATGTTGCAAATGTCATTATGTACAAATATTCTGCACGCGTTTGGTGTATTTCCCGACTGTGCAATGGTGCTGAAGGGATCAATGACGCTGATTCCTCGGAACATCTTCCATTAAAATACTGGTAGAACAAGGACAGCATTCCCACCTGACATCTGTGTTAAAAAGAGTACATTCCCGTTTCTGCAGAATCAAGGGTTTTTAATAAATGCACTGTTTTAACCTTTGGAATGCCAAGCTCCCGCGGTCTAACACTTCCGAAGTGTGTCGAGGGTAAATTTGCGCATGGCCCGCCTAAGCCTATTTTCGTAATTAATTACTTATTTTTTGCAAAATTATATTTTTGTGAATTGTACCGTCTTACCTGAATGTGTTAATATATTTATGAAAATTGTATATATCTATCATATCTAGTCTCCCCAGAATAGCTACTTATATTCAGAGAAATAATTTTTTGACATTGCCCATATGCCGACGTTCAACGCATACAAATTTTTGTTATCCGATGGACAACTCCGGTGCACTAGAAGTTAACAAACGTTACAAAGGAGATTAAAATACAGGGAACCCGTTATGTTGTCATTTATTAGCAAACAACATAATGCATTGCTTTCGTGGAAATAATTACACTGCAAAGTAAACAGAGTGATAAAGAGATTATAATTAATACTAAAATTAAATAATATTTTTTGTAGAGCAGCCAAGCAACAATAATTATTAACGTCATAAAAAAATAATGACGAAAGATATTAATATAATATCTTTGTCATTTTTTATTACAGGGGAAAATTGACAGGAGCAATAATAATGTCAGAAGTCTAGATACTGCATCTAGATATTGCAACAGCAGTTGCCGAATAATTTCCAAAGTTAAGTAGCATTCGTAGAAGTCGGCCCTCTAATAGATGACTGCTATATTATGCGATTAATTAATAATTTCGTATATCCACTGTCCAAGGTGGAACCCATTGCCAGTATAGGAGTGCCGCAGGGCTCGCATCTCAGACCATTCTAATTTATTTTCAAACTTTTTGTTTTTAAACATATTAAGTGTCACTCGATTAAGTTGACTAGAAATAAAAATAAATGTATGTATTCTTATATCTTTAACAATACACCTTTTCACAATCTACGTCTACATGTAAATATCTAGATGTTTACTTAGACAGCAAATTAATATTTGATAAACACATCGAACAAATTATATTGAAATTATACAAGATGTTAGGTTTCCTCTTAAGAAAAAGTAATGTTTTCAGAAGTGCTAACTAAGACTCTAGAAATGTTGTTTTCTTCATTAGTCAAAAGTCTACTGGTGTATGCTTTCACAATATGGAATCCTCAATATAAGGTATACTTACTATTAAGTAGAAAGAATACAGAAAAAATATTTAAAACATTTACGCCACAAATACAACAAAACTACAAATAAAATGTTACAAAAAAGACGTACTTTGTCAGATCTATTCTTTCTACATAACTTGCTAAATAATAAAATAGATAGTCCGAATTGTTATCCGTCATTGGTTTGAATGTTCCAACGAGGCGTACCAGGCACACTACGCTTCTTCATGTTTATGTTTTTACAACAACACTAATGCAGCAAAGAACTCACCAATTACTTGCGCGATCACAATATATACCCACTACGAAAAATGATTTGTTACTAACATACAAAACAAATCAATAATTTTCTTTTAGTGTGATATAAATTTATTTAAAACTTACACTTAATTTATCATAAAACTTTTATTCGTAGTTAATTAAAATTCGTGAGCATATAATTCTTGATTTTATGATATCTCTACATTATTTTTTCAAACACTTTCTTCCTTTTTATTATTATTACTCACACTTACAATCATTAGTTAAGAAGCATTCTCATCTCAGACTAAATTACTAAGATATTGTATGGACATACGTAATAGGTACTTTATCAATGTAAATTTTCATATACCTACAATATCATTTGTAATAAAATGTACTGTGTATATGTCTAAATAAATAAATAGCCATTTTTGTTATTACCGCACAAAGATACTAAACAGCCGGAGCTAGGGTTGAACCTAATGTATTTGTAACAGGTAGACATATTATAATACCGCCAGATATCTGATACATCGATACTGACTCCTTAGATATTAGCGTTCTAACCGTTCCGAGTGTGGAAGTGATATTTTGGTTTCCATATCTACTGAATACTGATTTGGCAGATATCTGATGAATATGGATATGTGATATCTGAATATCGATACGTGATATCCGAATATCAATGTGTAATATCTAAATATCTGGACATTGGTGTGTGATACACCAACTACGCGGGGTTCAAAAGAACATTTCCAATAATTTTCACCAATATTTGGGAACGGTGAAAATAACGTAATACCGGCAAACTAATATATCAAGATTAGGTGATATCACAAAAGAATAGGTATGACTTAGGCCTAGCCGGAGCCATGGGGAAGAGTAAGGTTAGGAATTACCTGGCTATTCAGATGTGATCACCAGCTTAGAATCTGAATGGTGGTCCTGAATAGTCGGGAACATATATTGTGGGTAACTAATACATGTATTGGATTATTTTTATTGGAAACCCGTTGATAAAGAAATTGTATTACTTATATCGCTGGTTGAAGGCAGAACTATTTACATTAAAATAATGTTATTATTTTCCTTTATCACTATTTCTCATAATATAAATGTATTATTGATCTGATGTAATCAATCGTATGAAAAAAAATAAAAAAATATTTTGCTAATGAGGAAATAAAATCAAAGAGCATTTTAAATCTAGATAGACAATCATATTTAATAAACTTAAGAACCAGCACTCAAAAACGGCCCTAAACATCGCATTGCAGGTTGCTAACACTTTTTTTTTTACAAAAATATATAGGAAATAATTACCCTCGGGGCCTATATCATCCTTGGGGATGTTATGTGGACGGTCTTTTTGAGGATACGAAGGAGTGAACCTGGGTCTTGAAGAGACCCATGTTGTAGGAGGGAAGAAACACATAGGCCGGCAGATCATTCCACAACCGAGCTGTTGAACACAAGAACGAGTCATAGAAGCGACCCGTTCTCATGTGACAAATGTCAACCATGTGCAAATGTTGGGCGCGCGTTTGGCGTGGTTCCCGACTATACACCAGTGCCGAAGGGATCAATGACGCTAGTTCCTTAGAGTATCTTCCACTAAAATACTGGTAGAACAAGGACAGCATTCCCACCTGACGTCTGTGCTCCAAAGATTGCAATCAGTTTGTTAAGATAGGCGAATCTATCAAACGGACCACCCGTTTCTGCACAGAGTCAAGGGTTTTTTTCAGATATTTTGAGACTCCCGACCAAAGGTGGCTGTCAAATTCTACAGTGCGACGTACTTGCGATTTATACAGGGTCAGTAGTTGTGTACTCTTAAAGTATCTGCGGGCTCTGTACAATACGCCCAGCTTCTGAGAGGCTAAGTTTACTCTAGCTTCGATGGAGCCCCCAAACCTGAGCTGGTCACTTAAGGTTATACCAAGCATAACAGTAGAGGGATTGTTGGGAAAATTGCTTCCATTAAAGGAAACCAGATTCTCAAGCAATACCACAAATGATTTATCTGTAAATTATATACGGGTAGTTTGGAAAGTTTTGTGCTTAATTCGTAGAACTCTTTTGTAGAATTTTTTTAAGAATTTAAAGTAAATCAAATTTAATAATGTTGTTATTAAGTTCTGCAAGTATTTTAGTTTTATTATTGTGAGAGCTGTTTCGACATTCAAGGTCATTTTCAAGCTGTGGTTATGCTACATTGTTAGGCCACATGGTTAGGCCACATAAAAAGGAATAAAAAGTTAGGAAAATGGGTTTCAAAAGACAAAAATCCTAAATTTGTAATCTTTAAATTCTATGAAATACGTCCTGAAATGTCTAAAAATAGGTGCAATTTGAAAACCAGTGAAAGCAATTTTGAACTTTCTACCTAAAATTCCAGTACGCATTTCATACAGAATTTAAAAGATTAGATTATTATTGTTTAAGGGGGAGAGGGACATCGGAGAGTTATTATTTATTAATTCAAAATAATGATACTATTATTACGCAATACGATAAACATAATGTTTAATATTTGTTAAATATTTTATAAATTTACATAGGCTTTTAGCATTTATCAAAATCTAATCAGAAATATTACTTTTTTCTGACCGAATACGAATATGATTTTTAAAGTGGAGAAAAGTATGTTTAATAATTTGTCGTTGCGTTTTTGTAAATAAACGTAACCAAAAATTTCTAATCCGCATCACAAAAAAAAAAACAATGTTTTTTTAAAACACATAAAACAATGTATATATATATATACAATCTCCTTCCCGATAGTCTGAAAACAGAGAATTGAGTAAGAACATTTAAAAAAAAACTGTTCAATCTCTAAATAAGAGAGCAAAATAACAATGAATAATATGTAATATGGGAATAATATATAAGGTATATAAATAATATAATGTAATATTAAGGAATATGATATATAATATAAGTATTAAAATAGGTTAAGAATAATATGTATGTATGTAGTTAATTAAGATAATATGTATCTTTTTAAGTTAAGAAAGTGAAATATTTCTTTTAACTTAATAAATAATTTAAAAAAAAAACATTTTCTTAATTACCCGTATAGAATTTACAGATAAATTATTCATAGTATTTCTTGAGTTAGCAATCTGCAAAGTGTATTTTTGGGTGCTGACCTTTAAAAGCAGAATGGAGAAGAATAATATTATTTTTGTTAGGTTAAGCCATTGATTACCCTTCGCACATACAAAATACTGCAGATACCTGTGTATTACAGATAAAAGAAAATAGATTATTTTTTTATCTCTAACTCATTACAATGTCAAACTGTCCAATTTTTTTCATCAATGTTCATTCAGAGGCTTGGTGAATGGATAAAATGAATAACTGTGTCAACATGGATCATTTGAGAGATCAGCTGTATTATTGTATTCTTGTTCTTTATGCAATCGATTTTGTCTTTGATATTTCAAGCAGTGGCTTTGTGATTTTTGACAGATTAGAAGCGGATTATAATCACATGATTGGTACTGTGATTACTTTAGAGATATAAATTGGAGAGATGGTGGAAGATGTAATATACAGTGATGACTTCGTTCCTGTTTATGAGATCCTCACTTATACATACTTACATCTACAGAGCCCATGTATGAAGATTTTTTAATATTTTTTTTTTGGAGAAAGGACAGATTCAGATATTAATTAACCCCACAAGTCTTTTGATAATAATAATTTTTCTTAAATGTGCACGGTAAACTTTTAAATGGCAATAAAAAGCGTGTTTTTTCTCTTTCTAATACAGTTTAAATCATATATTTTACTACAATATAAAATGAGGTAACTTGACTTTTCGGAGTCCATTTCAGGTGGGAGAAATATCTGCCCAAAAAACTCTAAGGCTATTTGTTTTCTGGGAGAAATATCTCCCAAAAGATTCTACGGCTATTTGTTTTCTGGGAGAAATATCTTCCAAAAAGACTCTACGACTGCTTGTTTTCTGGGAGAAATATCTCCCAAAAGATTCTACGGCTATTTGTTTTCTGGGAGAAATATCTCCCAAAAGATTCTACGGCTATTTGTTTTCTGGGAGAAATATCTCCCAAAAAGATTCTACGACTGCTTGTTTTCTGGGAGAAATATCTCCCAAAAGATTCTACGGCTATTTGTTTTCTGGGAGAAATATCTCCCAAAAAGACTCGAGGGGTTAATAAAACAATACATTAACTGGAGAATTCACCTGCATCCAAACAATTTCTCAAAGAAACGACCGGTCAACGGATGAGTTCAATTCCTCGGCTGGCTAAGTCTTCCATCACGACACAAGGAACATTTTCCACTTACCGTGACGGAAGTAGGAAATTTTCAAATATC
>JAHDVE020003363.1:0-13748 GCA_022606495.2 Halesus radiatus | reverse complement strand
TCATCAGTGAGAAACATCAAGAAAGAGATATCATATTGAACGTATGCTCAAGTCGTCGACTGTAAGATTATCTTGAACAAATTCAAATTAGCTGATCTAACAGACAATGAAATCTCTGTACATTTATTTATTAAACTTAAAATAGTTCCACTTCATGCGGTCTAATATAAACTTATATATTTTTACATATTGCTTATTTCCAATACTGAATGCATACATAATTTTTATATCCTTCTCTTAATATTCTTAATTTAGGTACCTACATTTTTTTTAATTCACTATTTACTAAGCTACTATATACAAAGCTACTATATATATATATATAGGTACTGTAAATGTAAACAATTTTGTGTTTGGGATTTGTTTTTTTTTTTGTCTAATATCTTCTTTCTTTCTTGTATGGTATGTGTGGAAGTTTTTATTGTAATATAGTTTGTCTCTAAAGTAAGGTGGTTGTAAATTGCTAATATTCTATTTTTTAATATTCTATAAAGGGGACGGTATTAGAAATTAAATGTTTTATTATTTAAAACAATTAATATAAATTAACACAACTAAAAGTTCACAGCGTAAGATAATTAAAAAGTTTTTATATAATTCTCATCTAAATTTGGTATTTATATACCAAGAAGTGTAAATTCCTCTCCATTTACAAGCGAATGCTTTTGATGCAATATAATAGTACAAAAAAAGGTCATGGGATTGTTTTAAATAGGAAACACATTTTTCTTATAACTACATAATTATATTTTTTAGTATTATCTTGGGTTAAACCATAAAATATTTTTTTAATATATGAGAAAATAGCACAATTACTCGCTCATTAGAAGATTTCGCGCAAAAATATTTTTGATATCGCCGATAAAACACAGTTTGACTAAAACTATATTATTTCTAACCTAGCTCATTGATCATGATTAGAAAGGTTCATATTATTATTCCGTTGATAAAGTTAATTTTTCACCTTTGAACGGAATATTTTTATTCCTTTGTAACTTATACGATTGTTAAAAACAATAACCACATTTTTTAACAGAATAAATTATGCACAATAATACCACCTTATCATTTTGAGTAAGAGAAATTGTTCTCAAATTAATTGTATTTTGTCAGCGCGCTAGAGGTGATATTTAAAAATCAACATGTCCTACCGCCGAAAAGCAGGGCTCAGCGGTGAACAACGCCGGCGGCTGGACTGTGAGACAGAGAATTCGTAGGTTAGCGTTCTCTTTCCGTCTGACGAACTCCCCCTCTCTCTCCCCGCACGCCTCAGCCCATGTTAACAATCTTCGTTGTAGGTACCTACATACATATTAATTTCTAGATCAACTTGTATCTGGAAACTGAGAATACATCAAACGGAGCAACGAAAGGAGAATAAATTAATAAAACATATATGATCAACTTGTATCTGGAATCTGAATACACATTCATTTTAGATCAACTTGTATCTAGAAACTGCGAATACATCAATCGGAGCAACGAAAGGAGAGTAAATGAATAAAAAATAACCGTTAAACAGGAGCAAATTTGTTATATTTTGATGACGAACATACCGACTGGGGTCAGTTGCAAACTGACAACCTTGGTAATGATAAAGGCACTGTTGCCAACTCGTGCAGATGTATCCCACCGGAGCCAAGATAAACGGTGTTAAAGGTAGATCAACAAAGGTCAAGTAAATCTTACTAGATCAACATAGTACGGGAAGAGGTGATTATATATATATACACATATATACAATACATGTACTTATAAATCATTAGAAATATAATTCATGTCTCCGTCCTCGCCTTCCCCGGGAGAACCTGAAAACTTTTATATTAAATGGTTGACTCACCTGAACTCCCGACAAATTTCATAATTTTTTCAGACGGGTTATACACGCCAATTACGAGGTTTGGGAAAATATTGGACTTCCCTGCCTGGTATGTTTAATCTAAGTTAGAAATATTTACTTAATACAATCTAGTGTTTCCTAATTTCAATTCGTGATCTACCGATTTGTACTATTTCTTCAAATTTAATGATCTCTAAATCCAAATTTTATTAGATAATATTTAATTTTTGTTGTTTTATTTTCCTATTTTATTCACTTTGGCGTACGGAACAAATTCGATTTTCCCAATTCTATCTTCACCGAATTATTTGGATTTGAATATTTGAACTGATTTTTTAATTTGAATGTCTTAATAATTTTATTAAAACTCGACTTGATTTAAGGCCAATAATTATTAGATTTAGTTCACCTACTTTAGTTATTAATTTTTCTCGACTTTAAAAATTATTATTACCTTTTGAACTTATGAAGTATAATTACTTAATTCTCTCTACAAACTATTAATTAAATCCGTAAACCGAACGCTTGGTAATATTTTAGAGCTTTATTATTTTTCTTTGACGAAATTAATCCCACGCTAGGTATTAAAAATGAATTATATGAAACTAAGACTCAGCTGTTTTTAAACTTTCACTAAATTATTTTAAACGCAATTATATTTAATTTTTCTTAAAGTCGTAATAAATTCAGTTCAACACAAAATATGAATTAAATCACATTTCATTTAACTAATTTTAATTAATCAACAGAAGCAATTTTTTTTAAAAATCTTTAAACAAATAACTTTATTAATTTTAGAAATTTTTCAATATTTATTAAATTATTATTATTATCACATTTCACTAATAGTTTTGAGAAAATTAAATCAAATATATTGTTATCAACTTTAATTGCAACTTTTAGAATCTTTAACGTAATTTAAGTATTATTAATTTTTAGGAGATTTCACTATTTATAAAAACTATTATTGAATTAGATCAAACTATTTAAGGGAATTTATTTTAATATATTATTAATTGTAAGATGTCAAATCAAATGAAACTTTCTAAGTCCAGAAAAACACTTTTTAATCACTCCGCACGCAATTAACGACGTATCAACTCGAGACGAACTGCCTTTAAGAAAATTTTAATAAATAAATTATTATTAATTTGAACACAAAATCACTTTATTTATTTTAAGATGAAATTTTTGAAGTCCAGAAAAACACTTTTTAATCACTCCGCACGCAATTAACGACGTATCAACTCGAGACGAACTGCCTTTAAGAAAATTTTAATAAATAAATTATTATTAATTTGAACACAAAATCACTTTATTTATTTTAAGATGAAATTTTTGAAGTCCAGAAAAACACTTTTTAATCACTTAAATACCGATACGCCCGTAATGAACTATTTCTTCCGACTTCAATCAACTTCAATTCAAACACTTTATTTATAAACACTTTCGATTATTATAATTTCACTTAAAACCACCAATTTTAATTAATTCACAGAAGTAATTTTTAGTATCAACTTAGGTATAATGAATTTAAAACTTCAATATTTTTCAAACTATTATTGAATTAAATCAAACTATTGTTGAATCAATCCAACAACTATTTAAAAGAATTTATTTAAAACTTTATTTAATTGTAAGAAACAAATCAAATGAAACTTCCTAAGTCCAAAAACAAAACAATTACTTAAAATCGGTCAGCACGTAATTAATTATTTCCTCGCCCGGCGTACTTCGCGACTAACTCCCCTATTCTCCCGTTACATTTCCTTATATATACAGCTTAAAATCAAAAGGATTTAACTCCATTCCATACCTACATTACATTATGTTCTCTATTAACTCGTAAACCTATATGTAAGTAACACTAATTTCGAATGTAACTCTTCAATGTAAATATTTAGATAACACCTGGCCCGCCTCTGAATCCATCACTTTTCCTCACTCCGGCCAGGATCGAATTTAGTTCATTCCTCTAGATCGCCCTGCTGTTCCTTATTATAGAATTGGAAATTTCGATTCATGTTTTTTTTTTCTGAAAATATTATCTATCGCTTATTCTTTGGTCGCCTATGAACTCGGGTATCTCGTAATTATAGCCACTATGTCATTATTGAATTTTATTTAAAGAAGCGCCTTCTTCACATCGTTCAATTTTAGAATTTCCCTTAGTCCCTGGTTTTCTTTATATGCGATATCTTTTTATTTATGAATTTTCCGATGGTAACATGGTTTTTCTCTGATCTAACATGTGAATATTCGATTAACGCATATTTTCGTGCAATTCTCAATTGATCCTAATATTGGTGTAAACACTTTATAATTTCTTCCCCACCTCACCTGCCTGAGTTAATAAATATACCTTTCCAGAATGATTTTTCAATGTTTTGCACTGCTTCTTCCTGGTCTAGCTGTATTACACCTTTTGCATGTACCTGCCGTCTGCTTATACTTTCATCCGGGTCGTTTGATATCATCCTTAATTGATTTTTCACTACCTTTAATAATTTTATGTATTAATTTATTGGCGTTTTTACCTGCGATTTACCTACCCCAAACCTGGTAGATATGAGTTCGTTCACTTCTTTCCTGGCCACTCCCCCTTTTCCATTTCACTCTAACTCAATATCACATTAGCTTACTCTTTATCATGGGTAATAACCATTGGTTTTGTAAAAAACCGATATAAATCAGAGTTTATCGAAAACTCATTATTTTTTATTACTTTTCCTTAAATAAATATTCCTATCTTCCCTGTATAAACTTAATTGTTTGTTTATCTCTCTATCACCCGAGTTTCATGTTCATCTGGTCGCTTAAATACACAATTCTTGTCGCCTTGTTTACATTAGTCATTGACAACCTCAAAATTTTACCTAAATGTATCGAACTATATTCAAAGTAGTAGTCCATATATCTCAATATTTCTATTGAATTCCTTCAGTTTAAATTTTATAATTGATTGATACATTTCTCATCTACATTTTCATAATATCTGATGTCCAGAATCTACTCAATTAATACCTTTTATCACCTAAAATCAGTCTAGTTTCACTCCCTTGTAATTATCTACGTTCCTGAAATTAGAAAATTGTACTCCTATTTCACATTAGTCCTGCCTAAATCGCCTTTTAAGTTTGCCGAAGTTTCCATACTGTATAATTCTTGTTTCTTCCCTTTTTCATCTGTTGAAGCTATTGTTCTCTGAATTATTTTCTCTAATTCGTTGTTTTTCCGCTTAACCTTACATGACACGCCTCTCTGTCTAAATTCTAATGCAAACACACCTTTCCCCGTGCAAGATAAATCATCACTTTGTAGTTTTTTTTATTTGTAATTAACATTTTGCGTATTATTTTTACTTTCTGCTTTCACTTTTCGATGGTTATTCATCTCTGCATTACCCATGTTTTCTTTAAAGTTCACGACCTCTTCTCGTCCTATTCGTCCTCTGGTGGAATATTTACATTATAGGCCGTCGATCTGATCCCTTTCGATTCACATAAATAATTAATATTTCCTTTGTCCTGTCACCACTAATTGTTGTTTATGTAAGACGCCCGTTTGATTGGTAACGTTTTCGTAGATCTGGCCCAATCCTGTGATGTTTATTTATAAGAGGGAACGCCTTCTTCCCACTGCCATCTCGTGGTTTTATGTTGCAACGAGTTTTATGAATCAAAAATTATTGGATTATAATTCACTGTAATCAAACTCTCCACAAGTCGATAGATGTCGCCCCCTTAAGCTTTTCTAGCATGAAAGTTATGCATATAAAAAAAAAAATATTTTCCAGGGTTCCTTTAAAAGAAAATGATGATGGTTAGACCATTACATGCTCTATTGAAAGTTAACCTAGGAGTACGTCAAAACGACGACCTATAAAATAGTAGTTTAATTACTAACATAAAACAACCCTCACTTGTACTGTGTCGTGCAGTTTGTTCGCCACACCTGTCGAATATCATTTAGTTACATTATTATTCCCACTTCGCGTTACATGCCCATAAGCTGCAGACTAAATTAATTCACAAGTTCAGACGGCTTATCTCTACCGGAGTTTTTTTAGAAGCCATAATCTATGATTCCCCTAATAATAGGCAATTAATTTGATTGCAATTTTGATTGTCTCACTTCCTTCCCGAATCCTTCATATCTTGATTCGCATTATTCTATATCCTATTTTCATTCCGGCCTTCCTACAGCTCAGGTGTATTGACTCGGCTTCCACGTTGCCACGAAGTGTTCCTACGCATGTCTGTCGTAGTACCTTATGTACCGAGTTGTAGTAATTACCCTCGCCTATGATATCTCTGTCAGACTCGCGATATTAAAACTACATTCTCTAGAAATGGAACCAGTTTAGCGACGCTTAATCGGCAGACAATGAGAAACCTTCGGTGGCTAGCAAAAAGTCAACAATATTTTTTTAGGGGACTTATTTATTATATTTAGCCTTCGTCGGTGGTCTCATTGCGCCTCCTTCTTGATCATTGGTTGTCAGTTTTTATCGAGTTTCTCTCATTAAATACACCTCAACAGGTAAATTATTTTCTACTCTGATTCATTATTGAAGGGTTGGGGTTAAAATGATGGCTCTGCGACGTCTTCGGGCGCCATTTACGATACCTCGTTGTAATTTAAATTACACGATACCAACACGCCATGCGAAATTCACATATTATCATGAATAAAGAATAAGAAATCGCTTAAATCATTATCAAAATTATACGGTAGTGTAAAATAAACAGTACCTGCCCATTGGCTCCTTTTTTCACTTACTGAAAATAGTAATTTCTTACTACTTATTTCCATTATAATTTGTATTATTACCGTATTTCTTGACGGGTTTTAAATGTTAATAGTAGAACACTTTAAATCATATATGCACGGATAAAATACGTTGTAAATAGCTAAACAAATATGTTTAAGGGAATCCAATTGGAACGAAATCACGCACTCTTTATGCAGGTGGCGAAAGGGTTGAAATTCCCGCTTAACACCGGCCGCATGTTTCGATTTAAGAATAAAAAAACATCACCAAAATGCGAGTTTATTTTATTTTGTAGAGCTCTGGCACAAATATTAAAATGTTTTTCGGTAAAATTTTTTGCCATAATAAGACAAAATATCCGAAAAAGGGTTCGTAAGTCGGGAATTTAGCCGTAAAAATTTTTTTTAGGGTGTGATCCATTATTTTTTTCTAGGGTTATAAAAAGAATCACAAAAAAGCCCAGTTAAACCAAAGGCCAAGAAAATAATTTATTATTAATATTTATAATTATTATTTACTATTATTATTATTTATTAATTATTATCGACCCGATGGACCATTACATATTTTAACATTTTACACGATTTTCTTTACAGAAAGAAAAAAAAAGTTTTAAGTTAACCAAGGGCGTTAGGCATGCGCCTAAATATAATAATTTTGCCCTACATTTGTATGATGATTGCAATTTATTGTTGTATTATATTATATTGTTGAAATAAACTCCTGCTGATAATCTATTTGCAGTGGCTTAGCGGGTTTAAGTTCCCACTGTATATAATTAATATTATATAATAATATTTTTTTTTTTTAAATCTACAATAATATAATATTATCAATAATAATATAATATACCATAATATAATATCATCTATAATAATATAATATATTATAATATGATATCATCTATAATAATATAATATCATCAATAATAATATAATATCATCTATAATAATATATTATATTAAAATATAATATCATCTTTAATAATATAATATATCATAATATAATATCATCTTTAATAATATAATATATTATAATATGATATCATCTATGATAATATAATATATTATAATATGATATCATCTATGATAATATAATATCATCTATAATAATATAATATCATCTATAATAATATAATATATCATAATATAATATCATCTATAATAATATCATATATAATAATATAATATCATCTATAATAATATAATATCATCAATAATAATATAATATATCATAATATAATATCATCTATAATAACATGATATATTATAATATGATATCATCTATAATAATATGATATATAATAATATAATATCATCAATAATAATATAATATATCATAATATAATATCATCTATAATAATATAATATATCATAATATAATATCATCTATAATAATATGATATATAATAATATAATATATCATAATATAATATCATCTTTAATAATATAATATATTATAATATGATATCATCTATGATAATATAATATATTATAATATGATTATCATCTATGATAATATAATATCATCTATAATAATATAATATATTAAAATATAATATCATCTACAATAATAATATAATATATCATAATATAATATCATCTATAATAATATGATATATAATAATATAATATCATCTATAATAATATGATATATAATAATATAATATCATCTATAATAATATAACATCATCAATAATAATATAATATATCCTAATATAATATCATCTTTAATAATATAATATATTATAATATGATATCATCTATGATAATATAATATATTATAATATGATTATCATCTATGATAATATAATATCATCTATAATAATATAATATATTAAAATATAATATCATCTACAATAATATAACATCATCAATAATAATATAATATATCATAATATAATATCATCAATTATAATATAATATCATCAATAATAATATAATATATCATAATATAATATCATCTATAATAACATAATATATTATAATATGATAGCATCTATAATAATATAATATATTATAATATGATATCATCTATGATCATATAATAATATGATATCATCTATAATAATCTATTATTTAAAATATAATATCATCTTTAATAATATATTATTTAAAATATAATATCATCTATAATATATCTAGGACACCAAAGTTTCAAATCAAAAACAAATGATTTTACATTACTTTGCATTGCATCGCCTTAAACAGATTTATCTCAATTTTATATAACGCAGTTAAATAAATCGATTATCATAACAATATAATAAATCATAATTAAGAACAAATGTTTTCATTCATGTTTCCCTATCAAAAGAATTCACGTTTTCTACGTCATGTCTTATATGATTCCGTTGTTGTTTTGACATGATCGAAACCGTCTCACCTCGCTTTAAGCCCGGAGCTAAATATTAAAATAAGTAGATAAATTTAAAGAATGTAATCAATTGAGTCGTTTCAAATAATAATACGTGAATAAACAGTATGCAATTTGGGTTGACATGTTGTTTTTTATCGCGGTGTTTCATCGTAATTTTATAAATTAACAAACGTTATTGATTTAGATGACCGTCATATTAATAATTTTAACAGGCAATATGTAATTTATTATATTCCTTGAGTAAACATTAAAAGTACATTAAATCGGTTCATGAATTTGCATGAACTGAAAAACTAATGGATTATTTTCTAATGAAGGTCTTTCCTGTGTTATTTTATAGAAACGATTTCGGTATTCAAGTTCAATAATCGTGTTCAAAAATATTATATTTCTACCAGAATAAAGTATTTGAACATGATTTTTCTGATTGTCAAAGTGCACATGTTATTAGTTCATTATTCACGTAGCCAAGGT
The DNA here is from genome assembly GCA_022606495.2 of Halesus radiatus. Lineage (NCBI taxonomy): Eukaryota > Metazoa > Arthropoda > Insecta > Trichoptera > Limnephilidae > Halesus > Halesus radiatus. The sequence goes on along the minus strand of JAHDVE020003363.1, from coordinate 4,281 downwards.
GGGAAAATTGCAAAAAAAAAATCGGTGACGGGATGATTTGTATATATTTACTGGAAAGTGACAACTCCATAGCATACATTTGTTTATTTATTACTAAAATTAAATATAACAATTATATTAAAAACGTTAACAACACGTTATCTCACTAGATCAGTCCTGTGCTGAAACGATATAAAAATAAAACACAACACCAACGTTATTTATGCTATAAAATCTGCAGTAAGTTGGCCAGTACAAGACAAGAATAACAATTTCATTGTAACCCAAACAAGTACCACAAAGTATCTGTGGTGGCTCCAATTAGGCACAATCTTAGGGTGACAGTATTTATGTTAAGAAGAAATAGTGGAAGTAAATGATAATTGGTAAATTAATTAAATAAGTTAAAAATATTCAGTAAAAAGTAATAAGTAAATATTAATCAGAAAATATTAATAAGTACATAAATATAGTGGAAATGAAATTGCAAGCTGGAAATGATTACGTTAACCTAGAAATTCCGTATAAAGAAATCTGTCCTAATTTCATTAGAGCTCTCCTTTAGAGGTTTTACTCTTTCAAGAATAATGTTTCTATTGTGGTTGAATATTTTTAATTAGCTTTCACAGAGCTTACTAACCATCACGCCGTTTCTCCGCAGGGGTAGGTAGAGAGGATGGACCACCAAATATAGTCTTGGCACACACTCCTTGCTTTATTCACACTCAGACATCATATCATACATACTCTTCTGTTATTCTGATCCTTGACATGGCCTGACTCAAATATTTGGTTCACTTGATCGTGCCATGTCTACCTTGGGCGTCCCCGACTTCTTCCACCAATCATATATTCTCCTTAGACTCATTTATTCATCCCTCCGCTCTACATGCCAAAATACATAATAATACCTGAATTTTCCTGTCTTGTTTGGTGCAACCCTATCTCAACGATTATAAATACCACAATTGGACGTAGTTATGCAGAAAGCGTCCAACCCACAAATTGCCAAAATAGTTTTTTTTTTCTGACAAACATGAGATCTTTATATGGTAAGAACATCCAAACTCCAAAAGCAATAACAATATACAAAAACTGGTAATCACTCCACAAATGCCGTAATATGATTTTGTATTGTCAAGTTTTCAAACGCCCTTTTCTCAGTTTCATCTTGGGTTGGATGCTTTCTGCATAACTACGTCCAATTAACACTGTCGTGTTATTTTTTAAATGTATTTTGTTAGACTGCGGTCGTAAATGTGACGACTTTTAATTATTATCATTATCATTTCACTTCTAACCAGATTTTGTAATCCAGATTCCATACATGTGTAATCGATCAACCAAACAACTCGAACCACATACACCAACCGACAACAATCAGTTTAAAATCAACACAAGCAATTAAATCAATGGGAATTAGCCTCAGCAACGGATTGATTAATTCGTATTTAAATATTCACCGGAGATCCGCATTGTTCGCAAATGATTGATGGAAAAAATCATTATAATTCAGGGTGATGATTTTTAAGTATCGTTTTTGACATACCGCCCCGGGGCGGAATGTTTTTACGTTGCTGCGTAAATAATTGCTCATTTCTTGAATGAGAGCATATTTAAATGAAAATTTTTTGAAATTTTTTTGGAACACGAAATTCTCAAAATTCTAGATCCATAATCTATATATAAAAAAATCAATGTAAGTTTGTTTGTTTGTTTGTTTGTCCTCGATTTTATCGAAAATTACTAGACCGGTTTCGCTGAAAACAGCACAGTTTGTTTTTATTAGTGCTGGGAAGGTTTAGAGAGTAGTTTGAATGAAATCCAATATGTAAAACTGTTGCTATAACGTTTTAAAATTAGTATGAAAAACATTGAACCCGCCATGTTGTATTGGGGTTAAACCATAGATATACCACTCTGGTTAGCCACAGGTTACATATTCAAAAGAGAATGTTTGTTTGGGTAGAATATTTTCAAAATGGAAAACACAAGCAGGTACCTACTTAAGAACTTTATTATTAGATAAATTAATTTAAAAAAATGAAAATTGAAATGAAATTAAATTTTTAAATTAATGTTTCATTGTTTAGAGATAGTAATAGTCGTCATATGGCATTACTTTCGCTGTCAAATCCATTATGGCACCAAAAGAAGCGAGAATTCACAACTTCATAACTTTATTCTAAAAAAAAAAATCCCGAGTAAGGCCGGGAACACACCAACTAGTACATGTAAAGTGATTTTTTAACACAATGCAAATAGCAATAAAAAAATATAATAATTTCATGATACCGTGAATTTGATATATGTTTTTAGGACAAGGTACATAGTAGATAATATTGCAATTTACCTAATTACATGTATTATTTTCTTTCAATTTTACTAAAATTATTTAGATAAACTATTATTTCTTCACCTGCAATAGTTTATTTTTATCGAAACACAATTTGAATCATTGCATTGTTTTTAATTTGGTTAAAATTAACCATACCCAAGAATCTTTTTTATGGATTCTCAATCGAAAGGTTCATGTAAATTCTACTTTATTGGTATATTATTAAAATGATTATAAGAATTTTATTTTATTTTTAATGGCCCCTGAGGTGATTTTTCACAAAAGCGGCGCTATAGAAATGGTCCGATTATTATTATTATTATTATAACTAGTTTTATTCAATGAAAAATGGTTTATTTATAAAAAAAGTTCTGCTAGGTCTAATAACATTTAATAATTTTCTTAAATTTCAAAAAAACCTGCATAAAAACATTGTCACAGTTCGAAATTCTTAGGTTCGATTCACACCTACCAGCACCGCGCAGTGCAGACACGTCGAGTGGCAGGCACAGTAAAATTAGTTGCTTACATTATCCATGAACACATTCACGCACGGTGTAATGTGAATACTCCCTTCTGTGCTGTTCCTGTTACTGTACGTGTCTGCGCTGCACGGTGCTGATAGGTGTGAATAGTACTTTTTAGTGAAGTCATGGAATTCGATATATACAGCAGAGATTGTGGAAAAATATGTACACACTTCGGCCAGTTTCAGCATATCACGGCCATCTTCAGACTGGTACAATTATTCCTATGGTATATATACAATTTGTGGGGTATCAGGGGTAGTAAACTAATGATTTTATATATTTTTTAATTAATCAGTGGTGCTATACTCTACGGTTTAAGATATATTAAGGTGGGTAATATGCGTTTTTATGAAGAGGATTTTATAATGCATTTTTAATATGATGAAAGGTTGACGAAATCTGAATTTATTACAAGTTTATTTTTAGCCACTTGCAATAAATAAGTATGTCAATTGTAACAATATTTTTTAATATTATTAGTTTAATTATTTGAGTATTTTCACTGAGATTTTATTTCTTCATCATTTCAATTCATTCTGAATTAAATTTTACTCGTGGGTAGATTGTAAAAAAATTAAAATACCGTTCTTAATGAGTTTGAGGAATACTGATTTATAGCATATTTAACGAATCAAATCCAATAAACTTCAAATTATTGATTGTTATCGCTTAAGCAGGTAGCTGTTTTTCCAAATAAGGTCATCGATAAATTTACTCGTTGTACGCCGCAATATTTTTAAACGCTTTACATATATGTTTTACTCAAATTGAACCCCTCGGCTATTGAACCGGTGATCGACGTATCGACATGAAATCACCGATGCATCATCTGAGGAGAATGAATAATCATTATTTATGGTAAACTCGATATCGATAATGGTGGATAATTTAGTGACATTCAGAAAGCTTGTTACATTATTCAATGAAAAGCTTGACTGAGATAGATGCTAACGAATTTTCAAGGCTGTATGGCATGACCTAACCGACTTTCCATTTTCAAAAGCTATGTAATAATTTTTTTTTTGTAATATAAAGTATGTACAATGGGAACTTGTACCCGCTAAGCCACTGCAAGTAGCCTGTCAGCAGGAGTTTCGTTCAACAATATTATATAATACAACAATAAATAACAATCATCATACAAATGTAGCGCAATAATAGAACAATATAGGTGCATGCATGTTGTAATCAGTGTACAAAAGTTATTGAAAAGGGTTTTTTTTAGAGATATTAGACTCCAATTACGTAATGTCGAGTTAAATAATATTATTAAAATATCAAAATATCAGCAAGTATGAAACAAATTGAGAAATAAAAAAAATAGTAGTGCAGTTTTGTTACAGTGAGGATAGACTTAATATAATAGTAGCTATCGAGGAGATATACAATAAAGGAGAGCGTCATATTTGTTCAAAAGACAATGAAAGAAAGAGC